>JAPWLS010001716.1:0-59045 GCA_028551675.1 Tineola bisselliella | reverse complement strand
GAATTGGTATTGAAAGGCGTGTTTGGAGGCAAAATTAGTAAAATAACTACAAGCCCTGACATTCCTTTGTTCAAAAAGCTTCGAGGAAAATTGAAAAAATGTAGATCCCAAGAAAATACAGAACTATCCAAAAAAGTTATCGTACCTGGAAGTTTCAGAAATTAACAAGCTCTTAGAATTCTACCGAACTGCATTGACTGAAAAAATTTCTAAAGATGACTACCGAGAATTAATAGAGCTCTCAATAATATTTCTTGGTGGAGATACAGAGCACAAATTTAAGATTCGGCCTCCAGGCGCCATGCACCAAGCTCGATGGATGGCGAAAGTAATTTATTCAATAAAAATATCCCTACTTAGCTCTCAATTCACAATTTTGAACAAGGATAAGACAGCTCGATTAGATGTCTGCCTGTTCATCGTGACATCCTACATCAAGCCTTGGTTGCAATGCAATTTAGCAATAAAAGCACCCTACCAGGACTTGTATTTTTAAGGGCTATGAAAACTTACGAATGCATAGACAAAAGTACCACGAAAGCAGCTTTACAGAAGTTCTGCCAGCATTTATGGCATTTGACAGATGAAATCTGTTAATGTTTTACTAGAAAACAATATGGTCTTTGGTGTGCAAATTTAGAGCAAAAGGATGTACACTAAATGAGAATGCACTATATATAACGTTTATGGGAAATTTTGTTTTTTATCTAAAAAAATTAATGGCACTTTTCGTTGTAATTTTATAACTGAAGAACGGGCTCACCTATCCAAACCAAATGTTTAGGCTTTGTTCGGACTATTTAGTAGATGGTTTATGTGAAGTTTGCACAAAATCGGTAGAGCGGTTCTTCATTTATCACATTTTTTGTAACAAATTAATTCAATAAATTGTGTTGTCAACTTTTTATGTCATTCATGCTGTTTGATGCATGAATATTTCACTTTATACGTAGCGAAGCACGTACCGGACCGCTAGTATCTTATAGTTTTCTTTCCCTGTATAATATAATTTTTAAAAATGTCAGTTTTTTTATCACACACTATACCTCGTATATCAGTTGTAGTCTTCCTCGTGTGGTTGATAACTTTATAACATAATGGACACATGAAGCGGCTCAAGGTTTCTCTCCATATGTGTTCCCCATGCATGTGTTTATAATAAAACTCGTAAATTATTAGATAAATTACAAAAATACAGAAGGAAACTATTTTTTAATCAACATACACAATTTGTAACACTAGAACTACCAGCCGGTCAAAATGATTAAATATAATTCGATAAAATTGTAAAAAATAGAATCGTTTACAAAAAATAATGAGTAGGTAAGGTTTTACATAAAAGTATTGTGAATAATTTTTGACGTGACAACGTCTTATAATTCGATTGAGCCGGCTGCACGCACGAAAAAACATGACTCATGCGGCGTTACCTCGCTCTGAGGCGTTCCATGTAAGGCTTGAAGTGATCTTGATCTTGATCAATTTCATTGTGATTTCCAATTACCTCCTTCTCTATATACATACAAATCTATTAAACAAATGAAATTAAAATTTTCTTTTGAAAAATGCTACCATTCCATCAGTATTTTCTTAAAACGTTGTCACGTTCAACTATCGTCAGTAAACCGACTTTACAGACAACCGATTTTTTTAAATAATTTTTAATTAACAAACAAGGATACTATATGTGTCAAGACAAGGGAAATACGAAGTTAAATTTTGATATGAATAACAAATTTACCTACCTTGCATTAACTTTGCAGAGGGACTATGTTGATGATCACGGGAAATAAATAAATAGATGTAACTTGTGGTGATAGCTGTGTGGCAGTCGATTCAACAAGCCGAAAATACTTATTTAAGAAGATTTGAGGATTTGACGTTTAGTCTGTCAGTGTCATCTTTCTTGTTTTCTTCTTGTCTTTTTATTGCCACAATGCATTGTGATAATTATATTTTAAATCCATTTTAATCTACACTATTATTTCACATAAGTCTCTCCAAAGCTGCAAACCCTCCGAAACGTCAGGTCATCGCAGCCTCTGATGCCTTTCTGACATATCGAATAAGACATTAAATATTATGTAGTGAGTAGTGTAAATTGATGTATAAGGAGATTGTTTATTAATCTTTTCGTCAACTCGGTTAAATTTCGGTTTAGTTCCAGTTACACCCTCTTTGAATTCGGGGAAAAAATGTAGTGATAGTTAGATGTTATTAATTTTAAACTTTCGCTTTTGTTTCTTTAATATTTTATTATTATTATGTTCTTTTTCGTTCTTTATTTTTATTTATAACATTATCTTCGTGTTAGAGTCGTAAAACATAATGAATTTTGGCGAATATTTTGTCTGAATAGGGAACAAAATTTGTCATCTCAAAAGTGTCGCCTCATGAATATCGATTGTCGATTTAATATACGTTTTCTGTCGACCGGTTTGTCGATCCTTTTTGTACAGTGAGTAAGCATTTCGTGGAAACGTGTTCGATTATTTCTTTGATGCCAAATTTATGAAGAGAGTTATTCTTATTGTTGCTATGCGAATTCGGATGCACTTTATTTCTGTTTATATATTGCTTAAATTTAAAATCCTCCCTCCTCCCTACTATATAAATGTGAATATGAGTTTGTTTGTTACGTTTTCACGCAACAACTACTTAACCGATCATCATGAAACTTTGTACACATATTTTTGGAGATACTAGAAGTAACATAGGATACTTTTTATTTTTTACTATAGTTTCCAACTGACTATAGTTTCAGCTGTTTGGAATCATATTGATTCATTTCTATTGGAATGATCTCTGATACTTATTTAATGACTTAAATGCGAGCGAAGCCGCGGTTAAAAGCTAGTATTGAATAAGGACGAAAACCAAACGCACGTTTGATCGGATTAATGAAATACAGGAGCACAGATGTACAATGATTTGCCTCTTATTATTATTGACAATAATAATACTGCGACATTTAAAAATGACTTAAAAAGACATATTATATTGTATTCTTTTCGATTTGTTTAATTCTACATATTACTTAAAATAGAATTTAAAAAAATCGGTTGTCTGTAAAGTCGGTTTACTGACGATAGTTGAACGTGACAACGTCTTAAGAAAATACTGATGGAATGGTAGCATTTTTCAAAAGAAAATTTTAATTTCATTTGTTTATAGATTTGTATGTATATAGAGAAGGAGGTAATTGGAAATCACAATGAAATTGATCAACATCATTTCAAGCCTTACATGGAACGCCTCAGAGCGAGGTAACGCCGCGTGCGTGCAGCCGGCTCAATCGAATTATAAGACGTTGTCACGTCAAAAAAAATTGCACATAGGCGAGCTTATTAATGTCATCGGCATTTTCTTTGTCTATCTTTGTCGGTGTGAGCAGTGATATGAAAAGAAAATAATAATAACTAAATCCACACAAAACATACATTACATAAAATAATAATATATACTTAAATACATACATACAAATCGATATAAGAGAATGAAATCTATACTAATATAATAAAGAGGAAACATTTGATTGTTTGTTTGTATGTATTGAATAGGTTCCGAAACTACTGGACCGATTTGAAAAATTCTTTTACCATTAGAATCTTACATTATCCCTGATGAAGATAGGCTATGGAATATTTTTAAAAACGTTAGGGATCCGTATGAAAACTTCAATAATGTACCTTAAAGTGTGAAAAAAAAATCATTATATTGCGTACGCTTTGGAAATTATTGACAATAGAGCAAAGTGATGTACTACAGTTTTATAGAGGACATCAATATCTACAAAAAAGTCAGCGACATCATATGTCTAACTATTACAGTTATGTCTCAATAACTACTTTTTCATGTTAAACTTCATAGCACTTTATATCTTCATTATTACGCGAACGAAGTCGCTGGCAACAGCTAATATATTTACAAATGCATCTAGAGCTATTTATTATTACTTCAGTAATGCATTGAAATATTTGCGTAAATATCGTCTACGTGGAAGAGTAAAATTTGAGCCTTCTGTTAAATGCAATCCCACACAGATTTAGATACCATTGTTTTACAAACGTGTATCCCAGTGATTTTAGATAAAAACGGAGACCATAGTTAATCGTAACACGCGATCGATGAATGCGAGATTTATTTGACATCAATGCATTTCTAAATAACTACGTTGACTACAAGGATTTGAATTATTTAAAAGTGGCGTTCGCGTAATAGTGAAGATATTTAGTTATTTATTTATTTATTGGGTCCACAAACAGGGCTCTACAACTAGACTAGGAATTAGGTAATATCGCACTAAGAATTATAATAATTCAATTGTAGGCCCTATGCACAGTGAACGCAGCTTGCACTAACATTACAATGAACGAGGTTACATTACATTTTAAACGTATTTTAAAAACTCATTAAAACTATTTACAATTAAATCAAATAAAAAATATAGTTATTTAAATGTCAAAATTAAATGATTAAAGAAAAAATTTTGTGTTTAAAAAAATAAAATAAAAAGTAGTTGTAGTGACATAACTACAATAGTTAGACATATGCTATCCAGACATTTTTTGTAGATATTGATATGTTCTTTAATATTGTAGAGCATTTTTTTGTTCTAACATCAATTGTTTTCGCAGCGCATGCGTTGAAAGACATTGTATGGCAATTTTTGGCAACCTTGAGTTTTAGTAAAGATTCTTGTTTTTTCTCTGTAATTTATATAGCCTATATTGATTGTCCCACGTGATAGGAATTGCCTAGTGTGGGACTATCGAAAAGTATAGTGTAATTATAAATAAATAAATAAAGATATAATCATCTCATAGGTATCCTCATGGTAACCTACCATTTGTTTTATAATACGCCTTCGACAATAGTTTCAGGATTTATTATGAATTACGAGCTAATGTTTAACCTAATATCCACACTAAAAATGTACAACAACACCAAACACCTATCAGTCACACAATTGCATAAATTCAACACACGGAGTAAAGATCAGATAAAAATCCTGGGAGCTAGAACTAGCTATGGAAAAAGAAGTGTTATGGTGGAAGGAGCGCAGGTCTATAATGAATTGCCGATTAATATAACTAATATTAAAAATATAATTAAATTTAAATATGAATTAAAAAAACATATAATGGGGTTGAGTGCCTTGTGATGGTGTTGTCAATATTCTACGTACGTTATGCTTATTTATAATTATTTTTGTCCCAAGTAAGTGAATTTTTATAGTTCTTTTTGAGAAAAATAAATGTTTTAAACCATATTGATGACAAGTTACGTGATTGGATAGAATAGGTACGCCTGAAAGCGATGGGTCGCTCTAATAGCAGTTGGCGGTCTGCCTACCACTGTTTTTGGTGTTTGTTATGGGAGTAAAGTTTTGTAACACCCCAGCGAAGTTATCTGTGTCACCGTGCACTGATAATGCAGATAACAGTGACAATAACCGGATCATTTTGATAACTCACATAATGTCTAGCGATGTACTTAAATCAAGAAAAATTACGACATAGTACTTCATAATATTTGGACAAAAAATAACTTACATAAGCTTTTTAAGTTGAATAGTTTGTTGTGGGAACGTTTAGATCACGTAGGCGCTTCCTTGTAAGCTAGGGCTTGTGTCGCTGGCGTTGAGCGACACTGGGATTTCAGAGGTAGAGATAACAGCACAGGGATGCTTCGTTTAACCACTAGTATGCTGTTTATTTATTTTATGCTTTGTGGCGTGGCGGTTAGTGCTTCACTTATACATTGTAGATCATAGCTACGGAACTCATTATATGAGAGATTTATGTATTTATTTATTTATAAAGCCTACCTACAAAATTACATTAAAACTACATATTATAAAAAGGACTACTATTATATAAACTAAATGAAATTTTAATTATAGGATAGGACGGCATGCTCAAGGTGATAAAGGGATAGATACTACACTTGTAATAAAATTACAAAAATACATAAAAATAAAAAAACAAGAACCAAATAGATGTAAGAAAAAAAAGATGTAGTCCTTCTGAATAATGTATTTATATATTTAATTTACTTATATTTATGTAGTAATATATCCTATCTTAACCTAACCTAACACTGCTTCTCCTATGACAATTGGTTGTATGGAAGAAATTACTTTCAGTGATAAGATCACCAATTGTTCTACGTTTATGTTTTATTTTATTTTTTTATTTATTTATTTAAGAATAATATTACATAATATAGTTTTCGATGGTCCCACACTAGGCATTGCCTGTCACGTGGGACCCATCACTTACAATACTTTTAATTATTAACATTACAACAAAAACTTTTTTTAAAAATTAATTAATGTGAGTTCATTTGTAAAACTATAAAGGATTTATTATTTATATCGTCCTGTTGTCATTGTGGTAATTCGAATGTTATAACTAGTAGATGTCATTCATTTACATCGTTATCTAAAAATAAACAATCCGAGCACATAAATCTCATCAAAACATCAGGGATAAATAAATTAACAAATAGATTAAGGCGGGCAGTCGTATAAGAAACATTTAAACAATAAAAATATCCTTTATTGAAGAATTTATTGAAACGTATAACTGAATTAATTGGAAGATGCATAACGAGACCACCTCTGCACCGGTTTCATAAAATTAGACATATTTTTAATGATAGTTATTTATTTTATTATCACGGTCTATAAAGACAATATAATAATAATAATAATAATGATAACTGCTTTACATGCTTCACTCGTATTTAAGTCATTAAATAAGTATCAGAGATCATTTCAATAGAAATATGATTCCAAACAGCTGAAACTACAGTCAGTTGGAAACTATAATAAAAAGTATCCTATGTTACTTCTAGTACCTCCAAAAATATGTGTACAAAGTTTCATGATGATCGGTTAAGTAGTTGCTGCGTGAAAACGTAACAAACAAACTCACATTCATATTTATAATATTAGTAGGGATATAATGTATGTATTGTGTAGATTTAGTTATTATTTTCTTTTCATTGCACCGACAAAGGTTAGCTGGCAGATAATGCCGACGGCATTAAGCTCGCCTAGATGCGATTTTTTTTTTTTCAATTTATTTATTTCGAAATAGAAACATTTATTTGACCCGTTTGACACACCTAGTCGCGTTTCGGGATCAATTTGTGAGTGCGTCCTTAAGCCGGAATTTTGACTTAGAAAGTTAGAAATTGTAATTGTCCACAAAAAATTGTTTCTGACTATTTCTATACAATACAATGTGACCGTTTCAATTCCAATCGTAATCTGCTTGACTTTTGACTTCTCTTATCTTAATTGACATAATCATTGGTCACGGGTTAATAATAATAATAATTTATTGATTATTTAACATTGGTTGCTATAGTCTTTTTTTAATTACGTACGTATTCACAGTATTGATTACTCATCTATAAACCGGCATTGTGAAGGTGTATATAGCTTCAAGTATACGGTCATGGATAGCATTCTAACTTAACACCAGACGGTGTGTGCTCATATTCAAGGCTGCCATAATAAAAATAGTTAAAAAAATTATGCAAGGGATTATTTATAAATTACGTCATACTTTAAGAGGGTAGAGGGGGGGATAAGGGGGGGGGGGGGTTGACGAAGTGTGCAAGGGGAGGGGTCCTAAATTTAGTGACATAACATTTCAAAATATAATATATCCATCACAATTTCTAGTTGTAAGAGTAGAAATGTGACCAACCAGTGTAGGCACCTAATTGTACCTACCGTGGTTCTGTGACCGTGTGCCCGTGGACGCTGCAAATAAAAGATATCATAAAATAATTAAGTTAAAATGTCAATGGTTCAACAGTTATGGTATGACCGCCCTTGATTAATTGTTATCGAGTCATTATTTATTGAACACGGCTCGAGTATGATTTAGATCTGTGTAAATGCCCTCAAGGTGCACTTCTAATATAGGCAGAACTGGGCTATATGGAGCGGGACTTGATTGGCTTTGGTTTGTTTAGTATTATAAATTTGATTTCATAAATACAACTCGATTCGTAACTTTGAATGAAAAGCAATAAGATCCGGAACTTCGGTGTTTTTATTTTTATATTTTTCAATCTAATCGCAGTTTTATCCTTATCTATCGATGTCAAATTAAAATCTTCCACTGTTTGTTGGAGTGTAAAGTGTGCCGACTGTGCGTGCGCGTGTTTTATAAAAAATACATAGTGTGCTTCTAGTTGTAGAAAGTTAGTTTTTTCACAGCTTCAAGTTGTAATGGTGACTGAACGGGTCGACATTTCATTCGTTCATTCGTTCACATTCGTTCGTTCGTTCAGTCAAACAGTCTTCATAAAAAATAATAAATAATACGTTTATTTTTAAATAAATATTACAATCTGTTGCCTTAGCGCCAAAAACCAGTGTTGGTTTGTCTTGGCGCTGCACATTCGTCTTACATTCTAGATATAACTTAAATAAATATAGAAATATGTTAACATATATAACAAAATAATATAAAATATAATAAAAAATAGAAAAAAAAAATCATTCATATAGTAAGACTTAATTTATAACAAAATTAAAACATTTTTCACTTGAAAACATGAACATTATGTTCTATAATTGTCTATTCATTAAAAATATATGCGGTTTTATCTCATTTATTTTAATACTCTTGCTGCAAAGCTGTCGAAATGTCGGCAATTTAAGTGATAGGCAGTAAGAAACCTATTAAAAATAATTGAAATTAAATAATTTAAAAATTATCAACTCCTAGTGTTGTGCCTACGGTAAATTATCTCGGACACGTGTCACAATTCCACATAAAGCACACCAGTATTTCTATGATACATATCACAACAATCAGCTACTTCGGTATAATAAAACCGACAAAGCATGACTCTGGGTCGAATAAAGTATCCCTTAGTTACGTCTGTCATCGCCCACTAGGTCGTGATAAATCTGGCCTGATTCAATGCTCAGCGCACTACAATGTCTTGTGATATAGGGGAAGCAGTAGTAGGTGGATTTATAATGGATTTAGAGGAATACTAGGTGTCAATTTTTAAGGTTTTTTTTAGAATGAAAATTTAGTTTTTGTTAATTATTTTATGTACAGGCTTTGATTGACGAGTTTCTTGTGGTCTTCTTCTCGAAGTCATTGTAGAGTCTATGCTAATAAACGATTTTCATTTCATTTCATTTTACTGGTATTAAGCGGAGAATATATGAAGTGATTTGTGTTACGGTCTTTTTGTTGTAACTATTCTTCAACAAGAGTGATTGTACTAGATATTATTTAATAAATACGTCTACCGTCAAAAATAAAGTATTCCATATCACAGTGATCGATTTATTATTTCCCCTATTTTTTATAGCAACATCTTCGCTCCCTCCGCCTAATTTCGTTCCGACGGCAGCGCCCTCTCGTGTATAAATTGTGCATCATAATTATAATCTGAGTTTCGTCACCATAATCAAGGGATCTTAACTCGCTCCAGAAACGACAGAGGAAAATAGGGAAAGCCGAGCCAATCGTAATATTTCTTTTCCATTCCTAATACTATCCGTTAGCATAGGCGTAGCCAGCCATGGGCTCAGGTTGGGGCAGCAGTCTAAAATAATATGTAACTAGCAAACTATACCCGCGGTCTTACCCCGGTTAATTTTTTTTTGTGTTGAATGACGACTGTCCACAGTCAGAAAGTTCACACTTTCTTACGGATATTAAGTATTGTAGTTACTACCTAGATAAATTGGTTTTTTAGGTTTGATTAGGTACCTTATAAGTCAGAGCCAGTTTGCCCCGCCGTGGCTACACCTATGTCCGTTAGCCAGCATTTTACACTATACGTAAAGGTAGCTCTAATGATTCAACATTTCAGCATTTTTAAACCTGTCTTTTTAGTGTTAAACATTGTGAGATCTCAATTAAAAACAAAAGACGGCTGTAATTAAGTCTAGTATTTAGGAAGCGGTAATAAATATTATTTTATAGCTTCAATATTAGACGCGACGTTTTATTACGCCTTGTTATATATGTATATTGAGGACACCAATTGATTGACATAAATGGGCGGTAGTTTTACAAGCATTAATTTATTATTCTATCTGTTTACTTTATACGTATTATGTTCAAACGAAACAAGGTTTTTTTTTAGTAATAAAATCGAATTTCGGTCAACTCAGAGGCCAACTTTAAGGTTAGTGAAACGAAGAAATTATTTTCGTTTTCTTTCGTATACTATATATGGAAAAAAATATTTTGTTTAAGATGTACAAGTCGAAATATGCGTCACAAATTGATGGTGTATCGGTGGAACCAAATCTTATTTAATTTCGAAAAAAATAATATCAATATGAAACATCTGATGTACAATATTTTTATATAGCTTATCTCTTAATGTATTGATGACAATGCCCCTATACAGCAGCTATTCTTCTACGTCATAGTAGATTTATTATATATTATTATGACATTAGTATGTAAGTGGACAATGCCAGTATACAGCAGCTAAATCAAATTGATTGTAATAATTTATATTTGTATTTATTTTGACGAGTAAAAGCGCTCCTCTATTGGAGCCCAATTACTAAAAATAAAGGTATTGTCTCTTACGTCATTCCAGTTCTGAACTGTTAATGAATAAATCGTCTAGTAAATGTGCATATATGCATGCATAATGAATAAACGGGTATTTAAAAAATGCATTTTTACCCAAAAATAACTAACCTTTGACCAAAAAACTACAGTTAATTTAAAAATATTTTATTAAACGTTGACTAAGTTAGGAAAAACTGCTTTTACAGATTTTTGTTAGGTTAGGTTATTTGGAAAAAAGATCGTTATATATTTTTATGAGACAATTAAAAAGTCTGATGTTAGAAGGAAATATTTTTAAAGAACTAAGTCAGTCGGGGTAATTGTGCGTCGTCATGATCGAGCTAAAATATTTATATTACTATAAATCAGCCATTCTCAAAGTGTGTTCCGCGGAACCCTAGGGCTAAAATACTGCAAAACATACCTACCAAAGGGAGATTATAAGGTTACATCTAAATATTCCAACTTTATACGACAAATAGTGTCACATCAAATATATATATATATATACAGAAGTAATCTATATTTCTTCATAATACATACTATCCTTACATTACATTCATTCTATTCTACTATGCCTATACAATAGTATATTATATTACCTATATCTACGCCGCTGTAATATAAGTTCTGTAATTTTCGTGGGAGTGCACTGCACCAGCGCTCTTTAGGACGAGTCGCCTCTGTATATATTACGTGACATCACATTTCAAAATATAATAAATACAAGTATTGCAACATTATTTTGTTAATTTTCATAGCTATGTTTGATGTTGATTTTATTGTAAAAATAACTTAAATAGAAAAGAAATTTAAAATTTAATTAAAATTACAAAATATGTGACGTCACACTAGGTGAGGGGAGGGGGTCAAAAATCGTGAAATTCGTGACGTAATTTTTGGATGGCCCCTTATATACCTACATTGTATTATAGTTGAATAAATGATGTGACAAAAGCCCAAATTATTTGTTTTTTTGCACACAATTACCCCGTTTAACTCTAAATGTGACATAACATGGAAATTACAACAGAAAGATGGTTAGGCTGGCACACTTAATTTGTTTACAGCTAACTGACATTTCATAGAGAAAATACGATTGTTTTTTTTACGGATTTATGTGCCCAACCTCATTACGTATGTGGAACAACAAATGCGTTTACAATTTTAACAATCATCGTGTGACAATAAAAACGCAACACGGATTGTTTTCTAACTGATTTAAATTTTAACCTGTTATGTTATGTTATGTTATGTTATGTTATGTTATGTTATGTTATGTTATGTTTGTAATATAGATATTAAACAGTAAAAGGGAGTGGCTAAGCGTGTCTGTTTAGCTACAAACTACATACTATGTCAGTAACTACATATTATGTCAGTAATTACATATTATTTTTACTGATCCATATCTCTGTAATCTAATGATATTAAAAAAATATTTTATGGTAAAAACTTATCTATACTAATATTATAAAGAGGAAAGATTTGTATTTTTGTATGTTTGTAACGAATTGGCTCAAAAACTACTGGAGCAATTTCAAAAATTCTTTCGCCATTTGAATGCTACATTATCACTGATCAATATAGGCTATATAAATTACAGGAAAAAAATAAGGAGCCTTACTAAAACTACAATAATGTAACCCAAAAATTGTCATAAAAGGCAGGCGTCATTGAAATATGAAACATCATTAAACTTCATAGTACTTTATATCTTAATTACTACGCGCACGAAGTCGGGGGCAACAGCTAGTGTTATATAAAGTCGTACGTTTTAACTACAAATAGAACGCTTTAGGACGTTTGTCTATCATTATCGTATCGTAAGAAGAACAAAGACAATTCAGTGCCCTAAAACTAATATTTATCGTAATATTTGATGATGTCAAAGCTTTGAATGAATTACAATTTAAAACACGTATAAAACAAACGTTAATTAACAAAGCATTTTACTTTATGAATAACGTGACCATACGTCCTGTGGGCTTATCACGAATTTTAGTTCGCTTCAAGCGATTTGTATGGAAATTTGAGCAGCGCCACCGCGTGCGGATTTGGAACTACAATATTTTAGATACTTTTTGTTAATTTTCGAACGTCTCGATCTTTCGTTCATTTGATAGATTGCTGGTGCTCGTTAGTCGTTAGTAAAAATTCATGATCCCGATTGCTAACAGATCCGTTTTATTTGTGACAGCTCGACTCGATAGCCAGACTAAATTCGTGATAAGCCCACTGTTTTAAACGGGACCGTTCCTTTTTACGGTTTTCCGTCCCGGTGTCCTCAAAATCCAGCATCTTTAACTACATCATCGAATGGAATAATCTAAGGTAAATTATAAATAAAAGTCAAGAATTTTATTCTTACTTAAAATCATTACTAGCTGCATTAAAACAAATTTGTTCCTCTGAAAAATATAAAAATAATTGAGTACTTGTATAATTACTTTTTTAATTTCTAATAAACACTATTTTGATAAATAAAATAAAACTTAATAAAAAATGAGTTTTTTTTTCACTATAAACCTACCAATTCACTTAGATCAGCCATTCTCAAAGTGTATTACGCGGAACCCTAGGGCTAAAATACTGCAAAAAATACCTACCAAAGGGAGATTATAAGGTTACATCTAAATATTCCAACTAAATGTTACATTGCAATCAGTTTTTTATAATTATATTAATTCTTTTTCCTTCGCCAAAAAAGTTTGAGAACCTTTGAGAACTTAGATAAACCAATGTCCCGTTTTGAGTAAAAAATAAATGGTCACGTCTATGAATGAAGCTGCAACTGACAGTCTGTGAAATCTGATTGTACCTGTAATGTTATTATAATATTTGTTATTGAAGTGAGTAGAGGGCGCTGTCGTCGTTGCTGCGTGTTGTTGTATTGATTACAGTTGTAATATAGAAATATAAATAAATGAATATAGAAGCAATATATCAGACGTAAAAAGTTTATAAGTTATAAGTGAACTGAGTCAGTATAAATGAATTTGTCAATAAAATTAACATTATGGAAGATAATTAACATTAATTAGTTTACGAAATATATTCTACCAGTTTGATAGGAGATCGTACTATATAAAATATTTTATCAATAACTTTTTTTTTAATTAATTATCTGTTCAATCGTTTAACGTTTAAATTCTTTGAAAGTAATTTAAGTTATATGAATTATGTATTTGTATTTTGATAATTTTTTAATTATACTTTTTTTTGTGTGTTCATCGGCCTTTCTCCTTAGTACATTGTTTGACTAGGACAGCGGTTCTCAAACTTTTTTTAAGCCTTAATATAATTATAAAAAACTGATTTATATGTATTTATGAATAATCATATTGCAATGTAATATTTAGATGTAACCTTATAATCTCCCTTTGGTAGGTATTTTTTGCAGTATTTTAGCCCTAGGGTTCCGCGGAACACCACTTTGAGAATGGCTGGACTAGGGTTTCTTCTCTTGTACTCTAAGTATTTTTGCTTTTTTTTTATGCTACCACTCAGCATCAGACGGGGTCCATCAAGTCACATTTTTAAATCTGACTAAACATTTTATCTCAAAACAAAATATCTCTTAATTCTACTATTTATTTAATTCACTTATAACTTTTCTTCATAAATATGTATGTATTGTGTAGATTTAGTTATTATTTTCTTTTCATTGCACCAAATATCACCGCTCACACCGACAAAGGTTAGCTGGTAGCTAGTATGCTATGTGAAAAAATCATTCTTTGCAATAAAGAATTTATTATTATTATTATATTGTTGTGTCTTTGTTATTTCCATAGTCGAGTTTAGTTGAATGTTGAATTGTTTTTTTAAATTGATTCAATGTCGTAATAAAAATTGTAAAATAAGACATATGTTATCCTATTTTGATTTTTATACAAATGCGTTTTTAACACGCTTATATTAGCTTGGGTTGTATGTATGTATGTAACGGAATCTTTGAGCATAATTTTCACCAATATCCAGAAGTCTGATTAATTTGAAACTTTGCATACGTATTAAGGATCGATGACAATGCAATAATTTAATAACAGTTTCCCATTATCCTTATTAGGACCGCCAGGATTTATAAATTCTTTTATAGATCCTGTGTAGTGGAGTAAAAGAGATAAAGCTAGCGCGCGTGTTTTTTTTTTAGTTTTTTAAACTATTTAATTATTTATTTTATACTACTATATGCTTAACTATAATTTTAATAGATATTACACGAATACATAAGCTAATTTATGGCGTGACAGCGGCTAACTCATTTCGTTTAGACAACCGCCTACAGAGTCACGAAGGATCTTCCTAGATCATAAAAATATAATTGATATGGCATATAAAACTTAACTTTATTAAATAGTGCAAATTATATACAAATAGTCCTTGTCTTGGACAGTTCTGAGTTCTTGTTCTGCTTTGATATAAGACTAAGTTTTTATTTGTTTTGTACAAGATCTCAAAGTTTTGGAGGTACTAGAAGTAACATTTTTAACAGTTTCCAAATGACTATAGTTTCAGTTGTTTGGAATTATACTGATTCATTTCTATTGAAATGATCTCTGATACTTATATAATGAGTTAAATGCGAACGAAGCCGCGGGTAAAAGCTAGTAAGTTTAAAAAATGAATAATATGTCACGTGATAGTATGCCATTGGAGAAATAAATAAACAATATGCAGCAATGACGACGGCGCCCCCTACTCACTCCAACAACAAATATTAACTACTAGATACAATCAGGTTTCACAGACTGTCATTTGCAGCTTCATTCATAGTGTAAAACGCTTTGTCAATTAACATTTGTTTTATACGTGTTTTAAATTGCAATTCATTCAACACCTTGATATCATCTGACAAGTTATTATACATGTTTACGACGTTACAGAGGAAGCTCTTTGAAATCTGGCGATTGTTGGGTTTATATTATAACAATAAAATAACTAATCTGTATTGTGATGGATCGCGTCCTAAGCTAAGTGATTTCTGCACCCTTCGTCTCCTCGTCATAAAAGTGCATTGACCTTAAATAATGTAATTTAATGTTTATTAAGTCAACATAAAACATACATTTTGTCCATATATACAGGTTGTTTTATAATATCTAATAAAAATATTAATTTTATTACATAAATTAGCTTCTAATAGTAGATTGTATCCATAGACGTTAAATGCATAGACGCCAAAATTGCATCAGTCAGAGTTTGGTGTTCAATTGGTGAGAGCTATTTATATATTCGTAATTTTATGAATTAAAAAAATATTTTTTCTCAATTTCTCATAGCAATTTTCAATCTATTTACCAAAAACCCATAGCACTCAAACGGTTAAATATTTAATTAATTGGGTTTTTTTTTAAACATTCTGTATATAGATTTGGTAGCGACCCGGAAAGAAAAATAGGCCTTCTAAAACACAGACTTTTAATAAGTTAAAACAAATATAGTACTGCCTTATCTATTTCTAATTATTATTTCACTTCTCTGAATAAGGTATCATGAAGTTGTTAGCGATATGTCGCATGTCAATCTGCCAGGTTATTAATCCTGGAAATTATAAATAAGCTACCGTGTGAACTTGCTGGACTATAAGAATTAAGTTTGGCCTCTTGACGTTTATAATAATACTAGCTGTTGCCATCTACTTCGTTCGCGTACTAATGAAGATATTTATTTATTTATTTATAAAGCCTACCTGCAAAATTACATTAAAACTACATATTATAAAAAGGACTACTATTATATAAACTAAATGAAATTTTAATTATAGGATAGGACGGCATGCTCAAGGTGATAAAGGGATAGATACTACATTTCTGATAAAATTACAAAAATACATAAAAATAAAAAAAAACAAGAACCAATTAGATGTAAGGAAGAGGGGAGAAAGAAAAAAAAAATCACAACAAAAACAAAATTATAATTCTGGTTTAAATTTTAACATGAAAAAGGAGTTGTTGTGACATAACTGTAATAGTTAGACATATGGTATCGTAGACTTTTTTGTAGATATTGATGTTCTCTATAAAACTGTTGTACATCACTTTGCTCTATTGTCAATAATTACCAAAGCGTACGCAATATAATGATTTTTTTTTTCACACTTTAAGGTACATTATTGAAGTTTTCATACGGATCCCTAACGTTTTTACAAATATTCTATAGCCTATCTTCATCAGGGATAATGTAAGATTCTGATCGTAAAAGAATTTTTCAAATCGGTCCAGTAGTTTCGGAGCCTATTCAATACATACAAACAACCAAATGTTTCCTCTTTATTATATTAGTATATTGATAGTATACGAATTAGATTTATCATATCGTATCTAAAACAACTAAATGTAATGATTTGATATTAAAACAATTGCCGATAGTTTTTCTATTGTTTTTTTTTTTAATCAAATATCATTTGTTCTTGTCGAGGGAATAATCTACGTATGATTTTGTACTATTATTTAGAAGTTATGGCATATAAAATCCATTCATTCATTCGTAATGCATAAAAAGCGCGGGAAACTAAACCAGTTTATTAAAGTACCGTTTTTACTTTCGATATGAAAAATATGCTTTAAAAAAATGTGTGACACGGACAGGTTGAATAAGCATAATGTATGGAACGTATTATGTAAATAAACCGCGGTTTCTCAACGTATCGCTATGCAAATATGCAAACACGTTCACTTGATAACGTACTGATGGATGTATAGAAACCGGGGCTTAACACTAACATGTTCAACGGGATATATTTTTTTAAAATTATTAATGAATTATATTTATTTTAATTAAAGAAATTGAAGTAAATTTGACAATATTACTAGATATTATGACTTGTATCGAGAAACTCTCAGTTAGCTACTCGAGACTGGATTTTAGTGGAGCGTTCATTTTAGAATCGCGCTTGAGTATGGAACCAACATACGGAAGCGTCGAATTGAAATGAAATGAAAATAGTTTATTAGCTAAGCTAAAGGCGTGCGCTTGCTCATCATTAGACTCTACAATGGCTTCGGAAAGACGTATGACGAGAAGAAGAAACTTGTCAATCATAGCCTGTACATAAAATAATTAACAAAAAAAAAACTTATTTCAAGAAATTCAAATTCATTCTTTACAAATTATCCCTACTAATATTATAAATGTGAATGTGAGTTTGTATGTTACGTTTTCACGCAACAACTACTTAACCGATCATCATGAAACTTTGTACACATATTTTTGGAGGTACTAGAAATAACATAGGATACTTTTTATTAAAATAGTTTCCAACTGACTATAGAAATATATTGAAACGATCTTTGATACTTATTTAATGTCTTAAATGCGAGCGAAGCTAGTTAGTACCATAATATTGAGTTGTTTCCATGGATGACGCCTTTATATTCATGTATCCCGTCGCGTGAGAGGCGTAGGCGGGTACACTTCCGTAACATAAATACGTTATAAAACGTTCAATAGAAATTAAATTAAAACCCCAATTACATCGAGACATGTGAAATAAATTAGTGCACGCAATTATTTAATTAATTATAGATTTTATCTAAATAGATACAGTTTAAAAGTATATAAAAATGTATATAATAAAATAGGACATTCGTGGGCGGTACCAATGTACAAATTTACTTTACGTACGTACGTACTTAACCGCGTAAGTACCTACCTAAAAATGTCTAAATTCATTCTTCTGAATATTAGGTTTATTAGAATTTATAATGGATATATTTGTTTTCAAATTGGAATTTTATTTAAATACACTTTAAACTGTGATAGATGTATATAAAAATTTTAAAATGTTTTTTTTTTTAATTTATATATTTGTTCTACTTCTTGTAAGATAGGTAGTATCGATCTCTCGTGATATAACTTGTTTTTATTAATTTAGCGATTGTTTATGTAATGTAAATGTCCCCTAACAGAATAAAATTATTAATTATAAAGTTATTTCACAAAATTTTGAGAAGTCATACGTAGGTATCCTTAAATTTTTAAATTTGATTTTTAAAAATACCCGTTTTTGTTGGTTACTTTCATAGTACATATTTACAAAGGAACATGTCAAAAATGACTTCACTAGAAGAGTAAAAATGAAGTGAGATAGGAGGGAATGGTAGGCTCATAAACTTTATAACGTCGACGTAGTGATGTGAAGTGTCAAATTACACGTCTAACTCACTGATTTGGATCTTCGAGTCAGTTGATATAACTCAGTCCTTTAATTTTTATGTGGTGACAGCGATTATTGCTTCTACAAGTAGTAATAATAATAATATAGGAATAAGGGTCAAATAAGTGTATAACCTTCAATGTAAAGTTTAATGATGTTTCATATTTCAGTCAACAGAATATGCCTATCACACATCTGTCGCAAAATCCGTTTTTAGCTATCTACCAACTATAAACTACCTTCCTGCCAAATTTCACCTTTGTTCGTCATTACAATTGGAATCCAACTCGTCTAATGTGATGTGTCTATAATAATCATTTGTTTTACCGAGTATCGAACCCGTTTTTCCATACATTTAAATTCGTACGCAGTCGCGGTTTTATGTTTGCGTAAAATAAACCATAACGTAAAAGTTAAGGTTAGAATGCACCCGTCTCCTCTCTCTGTACAGTGTACACGGACATGACACGGACTTTAATGAAGTCATTTTATGGTCTAAACACGACACTTTGACATACTGTACGCGTTTCCATTGTACTCGTTCAATGCGTATTCCAGATTGTACCTGCGTTTATTGTGCCTGTCAAACTACATGAATGATATAGAAGTTTTTATTATTTGGTTAATCAAGCGACATTGTTAATTAACCCTTAAATGCATACTGACGTAAAACTGCAACATACCACTAACACGGCTACCAAATCATTATTATGAGCGCAACGCATACTGTTGTAGAATTACTACTATCAGGATAATATTTTTTATCGAGTGGCAGCACCTTTTTTCTTTCGCTTTTATTTCTTTCTATGTCTCCCTGCATTTGAATGTACAAATCTACAAAATATATTTTTTTCAAGAGGTCAGAATAAATCATGCATTTAAAGGTTAAAATAATTTAAAATACTTATATATAGAGAATTTTATATTACGTTTTATGATATATCAATGGCGTAGCATGTAAATTAATAAATAAATAATTGTAGTTTACTAAGTCATAAGCTAAGGCATAATAATAAAAATAACGTGTCGTATAACAATGGAAACGTACAATCTAGACCTCCTTAACAGGGGCGAGCTGTCAACAAGAAGACATTAAGAGATCCTCCAACGTTGTCACTAATCACTGTACATTGAATAGTTTCTATTGATAATAATTTATGTTGCCAGTCTATTTGGAGCATTGTACTAATTTAAAAGGTTGAGACTTGCCATTGTGGTTATTTTTATTGTTTTAATTAAACGTTTCTGGAGTGTGGTTTGTCCTGGTTGCCAGCCACCCATAGTTGAAGTTAATGATCTGTAATTTATCATTTATTAAAGGCTAAAATTATTTTAAATTTATTACTAAATTATATTCGAAAATAATTAATATTTTATAATTATAAAAGTAAGCTGTAAGTTCACACTGCGATTTTTTTACTTGGATAACGTCTTTGAAATGAAATGAAAATCGTTTATTAGCATAGGCACTAAAGGTGTGCGCTTGCTCATCGTTAGACTTTACCATGACTTCGGAAAGGCGTATGACGAGAAGAATACCACAAGAAACTCGTCAATACACTTTAACTTTTCTCAACCGCTGTGCCGCGAAATTCTAAAAGTGTCCTGCCAAATTTTAGATATATAATAATGTTATTATTATTAAATAATATGATTTAAAAATTTTTAAACGTATTTTATTATTTGCGTGCCGCCAAATTTTAAAATAATTAAAAGTGTGCTTCAACAAAAAAAAAAGTTGAGAACCAGTGGTTTAGCTCATCTTTGGGTGGCTGAGTAGTTATGAAGCACCCTGTGTATAAAGTTTCATATGAAGATGAAGTAATTATAACACGGTTTCCCAAAGAAAAAATAATAAAACAAAAATATACGAATAAGTTACGATATAGACTTTATCTGAAGACCTATCTCGTAATAACATAGCTCACTTTGAAACCTATCTGCCGCTCACATCTCATCTGAATTACACACAGCTATAACCCCTGATTCCTCACACTTTATAGCCTGGAATCGCTTGGGGATTATATTTTAAAAATCATACTAAAGCTCTGGATGTGACAAGCGAATTTAACCTTTAAATGTAATTGTCTATATGGGCGAAAGTTTCGTATTGGGGCTTGGTGAAGATTCGCACGCGTGAGCCTTTATTAGAACTCAAATAGAGTAATTATGCTACTGCATATATACAATGCACTTATTATGCACTTTTCATTGAGTTTAATATACTAAAGAAAGAAGTATAATATATATACTTTTTATTAAAATAATTATAATAATATTTTTGACTATAGTTTTAAATGTTTGGAATCATATTGATTCATTTCTATTGAAATGATCACTGATACTTATTTAATGAGTTAAATGCGAGCGAAGCCGCGGGTGAAAGCTAGTTTAATCATAACCGAGAGACACGTCGTATCACGGAGAGCACTAGTAACCGACTAAACCGTTTTAGGGGGGCTACTCAGGCGTATCCGAAGTTTCGTGATACGGCCGTCACTTCTATAGTTTATGTGAATTTTAACACATAAGCCCGTAAAAAGTCCTGTCAAATGTCCATAAAATAAGCATTGCGTGGCCTATCCGTCGTAACGTCGCTGTCAAATCCGTTTAATGATTAACCGAGAGACACGTCGTATCACGGAGAGAAGTGACCGACTAAATCGTTTTAGGTCCGACGAACTAAAGCGTAATATATATAAAGTTGCCTAGTGTCATTTCTAATATTTCACCAGGTTCTCATGTAAAAAATATTAATAATTTTTCAATGGTTTTTGAGATACCCAATGCTATAACGAAGAATCTACACAAACGAACTATGCACAATAACAACTGTAAAATTGCATTTTTGTAGATTTTAATGTTTTTTTATTACCTATTACAAAAATACAACCTACATTATCACTATTCTAGAGTTAAAATAGTACATAAATAAAAAAAATTATTACAACAATAAATTAGATTCATCATCATAATTATATTGCTTTTGCTAACGGTACCTCTTTAATTAAGCACGGTGTACGGTTACGCTCATTCATGACTTCTATTATTAAGAATTTGTACAAATATAAAACAATGTGATAGATCAAAGGTTCTCAAACTTTTTTGAAATTTTGCCGGTCTACAAAAAGTGGTAGTGTATGGGTACTCCATTAGGAAACTTAAGATTAATTAATTATATGTTCAGAGTGGGGCATGGGAAACTCCCACATTCATATTTAGGGTAGATCCTGAATTTGCAAACACTGTTTTTTTTTAAATGCCCCAATCTGTATCTGTATATTATGAATTTAAAAAATAATAAAAAACATTTGTCCTTTACTTCTACTTATTTGGTTGGTAACATTGGTGTTTATTTATTTATTTATTGGGTCCACAAACAGGGCTCTACAACTAGACTAGGAATTAATATCACACTAAGAATTATAATAATCCAATTGTAGGCCCTATGCACAGTGAACACAGCATGCACTAACATTACAATGAGCGAGGTTACATTAAATTTTAAACATATTTTAAAAACTCATTAAAACTATTTACAATTAAGTCAAAAAATAAAATATAGTCATTCATTAATTAAATCAAAATAATAATCAAATCAAATTAAAAATGGCTTGGCTTTAGTTGAGGACTCCAAAATTGTACGAATAACGAAAAGGTTAGGTTAGGTTAGAGTTAGCTCGATATTAGTACGACGTCATAGACCATTATAAACTTGGCTTTTTTTAAAAAAATTGGCACAATTTAGAAAAAAAAAAAATAACATTTTCACATTTAGTAAATCCTGGGGTCCTCAACTAAAGCTTAACCAAAATGAACCAAGAGAACAATTAAATATGTCAAGATGCTTAAAATTTTTTTTATGTATTTTAACTATACGGTTCAAGGGGCCATGGCTTCCCGCATTAGTGCGACAGAATCTTGCATGGAAAGATCAGTGGACGGTCTTGTGTTGCCAGCTTGTTTTAGTCAAATAGTAGGTTTATTATCCAAACGCCGCGGAACAAGCAAATATTAGTGAATCTAAACAAGAAAAGGTCAGTGTACTTGTTGCATAACTATATTACGTCAAAACTCGATCAAGGTAATGCATGTTATTCTTGCTTATGCGACCGCATTTTAATAAACAATTGTAGCCTTTATTCGTATGCTGTTAAAGAACAAATTCCCGTGTATCGCTCCGGTTGTTAAGTCATTTTATAATTGTATGTTTGTAAACGGTTCGGATTTTTATATTTCGAACAAATTTTTCATTATGATTCGCGCGTTTTATTGGCGTTAATAGTCGGTATCGCACGCTTTATCGATAATATGGACGTTTTTTAATTATAATTCAATAAATTAATCTTTATGATTTTTTTTTCATTATTATTTATTTATTATTAAGACGCCCTCTATTGTGTGGTCTTTTACGCTGGAGTTGTAAGTTTGATTCCCGATTCGTTATATTATTAAATTTAGTTATTATGACCTAATTAGGATGTTACATCGACAAGTAACTAATTTTTTTTTAATTAAAAATTATATTGAGTTCTTAATGTTTATTTATATATTTATATATTTTATAATTATTATGATGTCTTTAGCGTAAAGTATTTTTGTTTACAGTTAATTGTACTTTTCATGAGGCATTTTCTTTTTTGTTTTCCTATCTCAAGTTTATTAATGTTATGCCAATCTGAAATGTAAAACAATAGGCACTAGAATACCGCGCGTCAGTCTCTCTAACAGGGTCCGCAGCTACATTACGATGTTGGAGATTTCTATTTCAAGTGGTTTACATCTCAGTTGGATATTGTCCAAAATGTCGCACGTGTATGCTAGTTTTTACTGGGGTAGGTAGGGATGTTGTATATTTATGTTATGTAATATATTATTACTGTATATAAATATTAAAATCCTTACTAATATTATAAATGTGAATGTGAGTTTGTTTGTTACGATTTCACGCAACAACTGCTTAATCGATCATCATGAAACTTTGTACACATATTTTTGGAGGTACTAGAAGTAACATAGGATACTTTTTATTTAAAAAAAAATTTATTTGCTATAGTTTCCAATTGACTATAGTTTCAGCTCTTTGGAGTCATATTGATTCATTTCTATTTTAATGACCTCTGATGCTTATTTAATGACTTAAATGCGAGCGAAGCCGCGGATAAAAGTTAGTATTTTGATTGTCATTTTGTAAATTCTACAGTCATTGTGGTCGCGGCTAAACTCAAAGACGAGAGAATTAGTTAAAATCTTCTAAACTTATATACGTTTCTTAACACTAAAAAGACAGTCCTTCGACTAAAAGTACCTCTTAAATATGTTAATTTCAGAACTCTCAAATTAATGCTTTTATGTTTGTAATTTTAACAAGAATGTGTGTATGTATTATGCAGTCATTTGACCCATCGTCATTTCTAGCTACTTAAGTAATGAAGTCAAGGTCGTCATAGAAGCATTGAAATGATTCGAATTGAACATGGTCTCTCTAATTTTTAAATGCTTTTTAAAAACGACGTCGCCTCGTTCCCGTTTGAAGGTAGGTATTAAAGGAATAAATCTCATTGTAATCCGATTGAATTTATAAATAATTAATTGTTATTTATTACGTTTTTGTACTAAATTTATTGGTAACCGAACTATATGCAATTTATATTATTTTGACTCGTATCTCCTTTTAATTCTCAGATAGGGGAATTCTTCTCATAAATGTACGTTATATTATTGTCGATCTCTGTGACGCTGTTATGGAGAGGTCTCAGGTTTCATTCCTGATCGTAACATATATATAACGACACTGAAAAGGCTGTGCATTTTGTGACGTTATGAGAGTCGTTAAATGGAGTGAATGGAGTTCAGACAAGTTATTTCGATGCTTTAGAGAGTTTGTCGTTAACACTAGAAAGACCAACACCGTCAATTTGACGGTACGGCGATTTCATTCTTAAATATTTTAGAAACTATGTTTTTGTTTCTTTTCGTATTTTATTACTTTTCCTAATTTGTTATTGTCAGCTTAAATCCATATATAAAACCATTTTTATATTTGTGGTATATGAGATTCCTTTACGTCAATGTGACGGCTGCGGTCTTTAAAGGTATAGTATGCAGCCCGACACTTCTAGTGTTAAATCGAGTGACGTTATATGGAGTTTAGAATTTCATCAAAGGCATCATCAGGATACGTGAAGTGGCGAAACCCGTCGAGACAAGTTATTGAATAATATGGATTTCCGCAAAGTAACGCCTGAAACAACCAATTATATCAAATATAAATGTTTAAACTGCAAGTAAAATAATTTAACGAAAAATTAATTTTACAAAACAAAAAAAACCTAATAAAATCACATCATTGATTTTTATTAGGGAATAAAAGTTTTATTATATTGCTAACGAAGCAATTTTCATAATAATCCAGTTTTTCATATTTGTTGATTATTATGAGGAGGCCCACCCAAAATACGTGCACCTAATATTGCTGGTTACTGTGACCATGATTTTGAAAATACGAAACTTTAAAACCTTCACGGCCTAATCACATAAAGTATTTTAACCCTTAAATGCATGATTCATTCTGACCTCTTGAAAAAAATATATCTTGTAGACTTGTACATTCTAATGCAGGGAGACATAGAAAGAAATAAAAAATATATTATTAAAATGCTGCTAAAACTCGATAAAAAATATTGTCCTGATAGTAGTAATTCTACAACAGTATGCGTTGCGCTCATAATAATGATTTGGTAGCCGTGTTAGTGGTATGTTGCAGTTTTACGTCAATACGCATTTAAGGGTTAAAGATCTAAATAATTCTCATGAAAACACTAAACTTAGCACACTAAAAGTCACACTCTACCGTGACTTCGGAAAGGCGTATGACGAGAAGAATACCACAAGAAACTGGTAAACTCGTAATTATGTGGTTGATATTTCTCTGCAGATAAAAGCCTCAAATAAATTGAAAAAAAGGGGTTATTATTATTATTATTATTATTAAAAATACTGTCTCGTCGCAATTACGATGGTTGTAAAGTCAGATTAAAATAATTAAAAAAATATTCGTGATTTTATATTTTTACATAATCCTAATAATTTCTTAAATAACATGGTCACCCTATTTAATAAGTTATATTATTGTACATACAGGTTATATAATTTTGTTTAATAGTTTGTAAGTAGTGACATATGGTATCCGACTTTCACCACAGCTCATTCCAGATCATTTGTTTTGATATCAATAAAATGTAACTAACTGTTAGTATTTTATTATTCGAAATTTATACTAATTAGTCGTTAAGAATGTTTATTTGAACATACATTGTTGGCATTTTTCTCTTTTAAAAATCGTTGTTGAACCTATCTTGTCTCGTTAGGTCGGCATAACGAAAGTGTCATGTTTGAAATGAAATGAAATGAAAATCGTTTATTAGCATAGGCACTAAAGGCGTGCGCTTGCTCATCGTTAGACTTTACAGTGACTTCGGGAAGAAGACCACAAGAAACTCGTCAATCATAGCCTACACATAATGTAATTAACAAAGAAAAACATAATTCACAAGAATTAAAATTAGATCTGATCCACGGTGCAACCACATAGGTATCAGCCTACAATAATATGAAAACTATGCCGGTGAGTAGCAAAGAGAGAAGCATGGCACACAAGAGTAGACCGCCCCCATCGATATGATCACCGGATTAAAAACAATCGAAGACCTGAGTCTGGCTTTCGAACCGAGTTCGCTTCAAGCGATTTGTATGAAAATTTGAGCAGCGCCACCGCGTGCGGATTTGGAACTACAATATTTTAGATACTTTTTGTTAATTTTCGAACGTCTCGATCTTTCGTTCATTTGATAGATTGCTGGTGCTCGTTAGTCGCTAGTAAAAATTCATGATCCCGATTGCTAACGGATCCGTTTTACTTGTGACAGCTCGATTCGAAAGTCAGACTAAATTCGTGATGTCACTGTTCAACGTGTTCGAATCGTTTCTAGGAATTAGAACAAGGAGGTCTATAAAATCGTTCATCATAAAAACTAAATAATGAAATGATAATTAAAAAGTAAAATCCATTAAGCGAAGCCCATCACAGATAACGTTCGAAGTCGCGGCATAAAAAGTAAACGCACTGAGAAAAAGGACCAAAATTGATAAAATAATTTTATTACTGACTTATATCAAAGACATTCGGCCCCGAGAGCAATCAAAAAGTAATTTACATATATTTTTTAGTACAGTCTAATCTGAAATTTTGCCTAAATTCGCCTTATAACGAACTCGTAAAACTTTTTACGACTTTCCGACCCCTGCACTGTTCGAAGCATGATTAGCGATCAATTTAGTACCGTGTCGATATCTATTTGGAGCGTTTCACATCACTATTTTATTAGTGTTGTGAGTGGAAAGTGATAAATCGATAGTTAAACATTGTTTTTATGCATCAAAAACATATTAAATTACAATAAAACGAGACTTGACACTTGACATTATTGCACCAAATAAGTCCCTTTGACACTAGGTTTACGGACGTTTTCTATATACCTACTTCTACTAAAACGCGTCAATTTGACGCATATCGTAGCGATAGGTATACCACATAGACAAGTTCAGTAATTCAACACTTTTAAAGAAAATAGACTTCAATATATATTTTCCTCGATCAATGAATAAAAGTCATACAAAGAGATAAAATAAAAATTTAAACAGTTTTTGGTAATTCTCTGATAAAAGTCAAAATGCGTCAAATTGACGCGTCCCGTAAACCTAGTGTTAAGGACCATATAGTTTCTTAATAGAGTAATAATAATAAATTATTTATTGCACAACAAAAGGCGACCTTAATGCCTGTTATATAATATTATTAACATTTTATAGTTAGTTGTGTCAGGCGTTACTTTGCGGAAATCCATATTAAAGGAAATTATTCAAAATTATTTTGCTTATAATTCCCGCTACAACATTCAGTAATTTGTCTCGACGCGTTTCGCCACTTCACGTGGCATCATCAGGATACGTGCTGTCGCTTCGGCTTCGCTTCAACGACTGAGACTTCGCTTTAAACGCGTCGAGACAAATTACTGAATGTTGTAGCGGGAATTATAAGCAAAATAATTTTGAATAATTTCCTTTATTAACATTTTGACAATTTTAGTTTTCTTTCGGTACAAATATAATTTATTTTTTTCATAAAGAAAACTTTTTCTTATTAGTTTCTAAGCTACTCAATACAGCAACGAATAATTTATACAAACGAACTATGCACTATGACAACTTTAAAATTGCAATTTTGTAGATCCTATTTTTGTGTATATATATGTATAGATAAGTTATTTATATACAGTTGGTGAGATGATCAACTAATTTGTTTGTTAAAGACGTGATTTGTGGATATCGAGTCATGGTAGCCGATGAGAACATTTTTGTTAACCTTTAACTACTGAGGTGGGGGCCTCTCAGGTTTTGAGAAAATAAAATTTTTGAATAACTCTAATTAGTTAAGTTGTTGATTTTTTAAAATATTTTTTTATTCTTGCTGATTTATGATCTCATGTGATTTTTTCCAAAATGTTTTCTAAACTTTGAAATGATAGTTAATTATATATAAATTTATTTTATTTAAATGCATCCACTGAAACTAAATATTAAACTCTAAAAACCTAAAAAAAAGTATCTACGGGTCTCTGAGGCCCCCATGCCAGTGTTTGCGTGAAATTAAATCCACCTCAGTAGTTAAAGGTTAAAATAATATGGATGTTATTTAAGTAGTGTGTTTTAGTTTTAAGAGATTTATATTTGGTCCCAGATTCGAGACCTGCTTGGAATATATATTTATGTAAACAGTTATGTATTATAGTATTATTATTGTCATTATTATCTTATGTATGTATCTATGTAACATGGTGTGTATTGTGTGTAGTTCATATGTTTATCTATATTTGTATCTATTTGTAACTCCTGCTATTTCTCTTCTGCATTGCTCTACATCTCAAAGTTGGTTGCCTCAGCGATAAGCCATCTCTTCTTTCTCACTTACTCTGTATTATTAAGTAATAAATAAATATAAATATGATATGGTAGAAGAGCAAGTGGACTGTATTTTTGGGATGTAGAAAATAGGTATATTAATCTCAAAATGCACTTAAGCTGCCGAGAAAGAATGGAGGACTCACCGCTCGCGCGTGTAATTAATCACTGCCTTCCTTGACTGGCGCAGGGAGCGGGTGAGGAGAGGACAGCGGGGAGCGGGAGAGGAAATTTAAAAGTGTATTTGGTGTGAACGAATTGTTAATATATATATATATTGAGCTGATTGTTATTTTGTCTACTGAATTTTGTGTCAGTGGTGTCAGTAATGAAGATGTATAGTAAAGTGACATACCGGTCGATCTTTAACACTAGTGAAAATGACTTGCAAGATCAAATTAAAATTCCTACTGCGTGTAGCATTTTCTTTAATACTTCTAATCTTCTTTAATTTATAACAGAAGAATTAGTTTTATGAATTTTATATTATTTTATATATATTTGTAACAAATATATACATTTTTGGTTTTGGTAGAAATAGGTGGTAAATCTAGCGTTAAAACGTATTAGAATCCACAGAATTCTTTCATATATGAAATATGCGTCTACATGAAATGTTTATGAGTCAAACGCTCGTATTTGCTGATAACGCAGACAGAGGCCGCGCCCGAGGGCTGTCTGCCCAAATTTGCTACCAACATGCTAATAATATATTTGTCTTTATTTATACGAGCAAATAAACACTTGTTGGCGCACGAAGAAGTGTTCAATTAAAATTGTACTTTACTAAAAATTAAATACCGATCCTTTACCTAGCAATATAGTAATTCAGTAGATTTTTGACAAATATTGAGACGCGTAAACTTATATTACCTATATTAATCCCTCGTGTCTCCGAGACGTCAAGAAATCTCTTACGTAAATACCAGGCAGTATAATATTATTGAATTATCTGTTTCGGCCTTGTATTGATGCTGTTTTTTAGAGTCGAAGAGGGAGTCTGTATAATAGTAATCTCATACTAGTATTCTGCGCACGCGTCAACACGAATTTTATTCGTATATCAAGGGGTTAAAATTATGAAAAACATATATTGTTTACTAATAAACATTTAAAAGCCTTATTGTAAAGCTAGTCGCCTTCACTATGCTAGTGAATTCGTTCCGTTATATCACGGTATCTAATAACGGTAACTATAGTCATTTGGAAACTATAGTAAAAAATATATTTTTCTTTAATAAAAAGTATCCTATATTACTTGTAGTATCTCCAAAAATATGTGTACAAAGTTTCATGTTGATCGGTTGAGTAGTTGTTGCGTGAAAACGTAACAAACAAACTCACTTTCACATTTATATTGGTAAGGGATATGTTAGCCTAGCATATGATCACACTCCTGCCTGAAGTTAAGCTTGAACTACTACTACTATAACTACTACTATAAACAGTCGCTTCACTATTCCGGCCTCTAGACTCTCGTTTAGGTTTAATAAAATTCACTGTTATTGATTATTTTAATGAAGACAGCAATTTATCTCATCGATGAACCGCAGTGACAGATGAACAGTCGATGATGATGTATTCCATTCAAATATTTACAAATATAAATGAAATAAATTTATTAATTTAATAATTATCAATTTGATTTAGCTGCTGTATACTGACATTGTACACTTGCATACTAATGTCATAATAATATATAATAAATCTACTATGATGTAGAAGAATAGCTGCTGTATAGGGGCATTGTCATCCTATTGTATACCTAAGGGTAAACATAAAATGACATTGATTATGTCCAAGCTTTTTTATCAGTATCTTTTGTATCAGTGGGCTTATCACGAATTTTAGTCTTCCTTTCGAACCGAGTTCGCTTCAAGCGATTTGTATGGAAATTTGAGCAGCGCCACTGCGTGCGGATTTGGAACTACAATATTTTAGATACTTTTTGTTAATTTTCGAACGTCTCGATCTTTCGTTCATTTGATAGATTGCTGGTGCTCGTTAGTCGTTAGTAAAAAATCATGATCCCGATTGCTAACGGATCCGTTTTACTTGTGACAGCTCGATTCGAAAGCCAGACTAAATTCGTAATTATACGAAATACTAATATCAAAAAGAACAATAAAAGATGAAGCGTCTGCGGGAGAGCAATATTCAAATGGCTCTTAAATAAGTTTATTGGGCATTTACAATATAATTCACATCGGACCAATGGGTTTGGTATTAATTTATATAAATATTTTCATTCTTAGTGATTTAGGGGATCGCCCATTATTCCCGTTTCTACTTGATATCTTAGTATGGATGTATTTTTGGTGTGAAACATCTATTGGCGCGGGTATAAACCGGATCGTTGGCGTGGCGACGCTATACTAAAGTATATATACAGTCTATATATAGTAGAGTGTACAGTGTGGCGACGAGTTTATTTTATCGAGTTATTTCTGAAATCTATATTATTTAAGAAGTTTTCGAATTTTTAATTTTTGTATTTAATATAAATAAATGTTTCTTAAATAAATAGTCATAATTTTCTGTAAAAAAAAATTCATAGTATTTAATTTTTTCATTAAGCAATAATTAGTTCCTGTTGTAATCTTGTCTTTTACGCATATGACTTGAATAAACTCGATGTTTCACATCTGACAGGCGTCCCGTGACGGCTCATTTTTTTTTATTTTTAACTAATATTTTGGTTGAAATAACAGCTTTTATTTGCTAAATCGAAACATTAGATTAAAAGTAATCAAAACAAATTGAATTATATAGTTAGTCATGTTTTTTTTTAAAGTAATTAAAACTCTATGCAGTTTACTATTACATTAATTTAATTTTACAAATATAGCGCGTTATAGTAAACCGCATAAGGCATTTTAAACTAGCCAATAACTTGAGACTAAGTTATTTATGTTTAACAACGGTGTAATGAGTAAAACTTCTCTTTTGTTTGATTATTCACGTTTATTAATTAAATAGCTAGGACCTATGAACACTGTCTTTGTAATCTTTTCCAACAATGGCGGCGTCGTCCACACCGTCCGACATCTCGCATAATCTCTACGTCCAGACTATCTCTAACAAAGGGTATTATATTTCTTAGTGCTATAAAAATGTACTTATCCGTTATTATCTGCTGATTTTTCGTCATATTCAAAACTCGATCAGTCATATCCATATATTTCTAACATACAGGAAGAAATTAAAATCAGTTTAAGTATGTTTATGGTGGGCAGGCCGTCCCGTTAGCGCTTGCCAGCCACAAACAAACTTAATCGATAGTTTCACATCCCTAGCGCATGCCACTAATTCTTGTTAATCGATATTTGGATCACATTCACATCACTAAATGCTTTCTAAGCACGCAATACCGTGGTGGTCAATTTAAAAGTGGTGTTTTTAGAAAGAGAACTCAGTGGTTCAAATACCAAACGGTACCACTATTATATTTTTGTTTTTATTTATTTATTGGGTCCACAAACTAGACTTGGAATTAATATCACACTAAGAATTATAACAATCCAATTGTAGGCCCTATGCACAGTGAACACAGCATGCACTAATATTACAATGAGCGAGGTTACATTACATTTTAAATATATTTTAAAAACTCATTAAAATTATTTACAATTAAGTCAAAATAAAAAAATTAAAATATCAAAATTAAATGATTAAAGAAATAACATATATTTAATTTAGATTTTGTGATTTTTAACACTAGATTTATCAGCTTAAATATACCTATTTCTACCAAAACCAAAAAAGTATATATTTGTTACAAATATAATATAATATAAAATTCATAAAACTAATTCTTCTGTTATAGATTAAAAAAGATTGATTTTTAATTGATATTTTGACTGCTCTGGTAAATCTAGTATTAATTGAGGCAAGAGTAATGTACCTTAGTGTGTAAAAAAAAATCATTATATTGCGTACACTGCTGAAATTATTGACAATAGAACAAAGTGATGTACTACAGTTTTATAGAGGACATCAATATCTACAAAAATATCAGCAACACCATATGTCTAACTATTACAGTTATGTCACAATAACTGTTTTTTCATGCTAAAATATGCAATAGTATATAATACTATGAAACATCATTAAACTTCATAGTACTTTATATCTTCATTATTACGCAGACGTAGTAGCGGGCAGAAGCTGGTATTAGATACATATTTATACAAATTATTCGTTGTCTTTTCAGATTGTAAGTTAGATTTTGGGTTTCTATTGAACGTCTCTAGCCGAAAATGTTATTTTTATTTTTCTGAACTAAGTTTAGTCTATTAAAAGTATAAATTATCAAAAAATATCTAAGAGAGCTCTTTTAATATTTTTTTTATAAATAGCAAATTATCGTATTAACTGTGAAATTTATAACCTAAAATTGAAGATCTAAGAAAACTGATGAAGTCATTATATTGTTTAAAGCAAATAAAATGGTAAATGGTGGTCGGGTTGGTATACAATTTTTGGGTGAATTTTTGTTCATTTCATTGCTTATAATGATAGTATAGTGTTTGGTTGTTTAAGATGAGCTCTTTGATACGTGCCTACTTTATTTTAAGGTCAGTTATACACTAAATATTAATTTATTTCAATATTTATACACAATATAAAAACCTTAGACCAGTGTTTCTCAAACACTAGTTTAACCCTTTCGTTTAATGCCAATGCTAGATTTCTGTGTCAAATTTAACGAAAAATAAATAATTATTAGGTATAATTTCGCTTGACGAGACTAAAATATCAACTGGGTGTTTGGTTACATATGGGGGTCATAAGAATTTTAGAAAGACTAAGGTTGGGCATGGCAAAAAAAGTTTGGGAAACACTGCCTTAGACTAAAAGACACTGGAGCTAATTGATTGGTAATCAATGGATAAATGAAAATAAGTGTTATGGTGGAGAAAATATATTTCCAAATTTAAACATGAATTGAAGAAACATATAACGGGTCTGAGTGCCTTGTGATGGTGTTGTCAATATTCTAGTATAATACGATATATTTAGTGTATGTACGTTGTGTTTATTTATAATTTTAATTTGATTAAGTGAATTTATGTAATTATTTTTGAGTGAATAAATGTTTTAAACCTATAATTATTATAATATATAAACGTACATGAAGTATATCAAAATTCTATAACGAATAATAGGCCAGTGAATTGTGATGATTTTTTTAAATAATAATAATGTATTTTAATTTATTTTTGACATATTATAACTTAATTAAATTTATAGGTATATACAAAAAAAAAAACAACAGAGTAATACAAATTATCGTAATTATACGACAGTTTAAGGAAAACTCAAGTGTAATAAAGCTATAAGCGAATAAAAGTGGTTGAGTTTGAGTTTTTAATTAACACATAATCAAATATAATGGACTGTAGTTGTAGATAGTACAAAGTAATAAATGATTTATTGACATTAAAAAAGATGGAAGATATACTTAATCATGTTGTTCAGGTCAAATGATATGAAATTATTGTTGGGAATTTAAATATGTGTACATACGCCCTAATGCTAAAACACACAGAGAGATTGCCGCCGCTGCCAAACGTATGTTTTCATATAATTTCGCTTATTTTACAAATTGCTAACTTAAGCCTTTTTATGACGGCTATTTTCAATGAAAACGAACGCTTACCAAGTGAGAAATTTTGCTCCAGTAGATTTTTTTATTTTTTATAATAATACTAGCTGTTGTCCCCGACTTCGTTCGCGTAGTAATGGAGATATAAAGTACTATGATTCAAAAATCATATTACACGTTAGATGAATATCTTACTGATAAAAAAGCTTGGACATAATCTATGTCATTTCATGTTTACCCTTAGGTATACAATAGGATGACAATGCAGCTGTTCTTCTACATCATAGTAGATTATTATGACATTAGTATGTAAGTGGACAATGCCAGAATACAGCAGCTAAATCAAATTGATAATTATTAAATAATTTTGTATTTGTATTGACGAGTAAAAGCGCTCTATTGGAGTCCAGTAATAAAAAATAAAATAAGAAAATATGTTTCATATTTCAACGACGCCTGTCCCACATGACTGTTAGTCTCCGGAGTCATAATTATAAATAATAAATGTTTCATGATTGTCAATGTAAATTAGATTTAGTAGTAAAGGCTATGTTTATATTGTAATAAACTTTGTTGTTATCGAAAAATATTTTTCTTTATTTTCGTTTTCAGCTTATCTTTTATTTAAGCCTAAGTCACGTTTTCAGCCTTTTTAGTGCTTTCGTAACGAGTACTGAAACCCTAAAAGTCAATGAACTTTTTTACATTTCAGGGGTTGAAAATGTAGTTTAAAATTTTATCAGCTCGTCGGCAGAGCTTCCTAACTACCCCGAGGGTCATGAATATAAAATTACTTTAGCAATTTTCAGCGTTATTTTTTCAGAAGGGATGAAAATTAATATTTTTTGAAAGGGTCGTTGTACTTGTGAGATATGCTTTTTTAAGGGTTAACGTTGCGCATTTAACCGTTTTAAGGGTTGTTTTTACAAGAGTTTTAATATTTTATTTCTTTCATTTCCGAACTGTTTTTCCGAAGCTAATTTCCATCGGATTATTTTTTGAGCGCCTATTCTTCTTTCTCTGTTTTCGTATGCGGTTGCGACCGATGTGCGAGAGGGACAACGATGCTTTTATTTATTATATATATAGAATATATAATTATTGTAGTTAGATCGTGGCTTCCACCATGCCGGCTTGATCAGATAGTTCAGGTCTATGTTACGATATCCTCCTAAATATTAACATGAACAAACTTCTTAGACTGAACAAAATGTAGATATTTATCGATACGAATAACTTAGGTATCGAGTTATATTTAGTATTTCAGTTAGGAAGCAGCGATGATAACAAGTTAGGTCATAGATCAGCAATTATTCCCAACGGTTCGATTTATTGCATCCTTTTTGTAGGTATATTACACACACACACATACACACGCAAGCACGCACACACATAAAGATTGTAATTAATTTTCATTCATAAACTCCATCCCACTTATCTCTTAACAAAATTATTGATTGCATGAGCGATAGAAATGCGTGGTTAAACTAGTGTTTGAGCTTGGCTTACTGTTGGCTTATTAGAAGGATTTTTTTGACTGTATTTAAAGTTGTATAGGTAGCTATATATTTTATATATATATTATTGGACATATATGTACAATGTACATATATGTTATTAATTTAACATTTATTGTAACCACTGTGTAATCTGATTTATAAATTGTTATTCACTTTTTTTTCTGAGTTAAAATTCAGTTTTTTTTATTATTATTATTATTTTATGTAGAGGCTATGATTGACTTGATTTCTTGTGGAATTCTTCTCGTCATAAGCCTTTCCGAAGCTATTGTCTGAATCTAACGATGATAAACGATTTTAATTTTTCATAAGGACTTATAATTGATCTGTAATGACATGATTATTACTTGAGTATGGAATTATTTCTAAACAAAAAACGTCAATCTATACTCGAGCGCAGTTCTAGATTAAACGATCCTCTAAAACCCCGTTTCAAGTAGCGATCGTTTGAGCGTCGTTTCAGAACATGGGCCTTTGATTATTCACGAATAGGCGTTTATTTTGATTAATGTATATAGCAACATAGTTTCGGAGCTAGCACATGGTTTGCGCGGGCGATCACCTCTTTGGCAAGGCCGTTTCATTTTTAAATAGATATTATACACAAGCGATGACTAATGGAGTACCTATGCTTTCCATCTATTTTTTCATGAATTTTAACGCTCTGTACTAGTTTCCGTATTGGAATGGAATCTTTACACGTTTTTTTATTAATAAAATGAAAATATTTTATTAGCATAGGCACTAAAGGCGTGCACTTGCTCATCATTAAACTCGACAATAGCTTCGAGAAGAAGACCACAAGAAACTCGTCAATCATAGCTTGTATATAAAATAATTAACAAAAAAAAAACGGAATTTTAATTCAGAGAGAAAAAAGCAAATATATAAAAATATATAGCTACCTATACAATTAAATTCAGTTAAAAATCTTACATTCATTTCATTCAATCATAGTATGTTTTCGTGTCTTTAAACCCGAATTTTATTCCAGTAAGTATTGTTGTAAACCACATGGCTGTAAACTTTAGTAGTGTTAATTTTAAAATAAAAAAATATTCGCGATAATAAATTGTATAGTTTTATTATGATTTATGACATTTCTATTCTGTTCGGTTACATCTGTAGGTACCTATCGGAGCATTTGGACTTGTCAAAATACAATTATACTTAGTACCTATATTTTCAACAACTGTAATAGCGACTTACTCACACATATATCTATACTAATATATAAAGAGAAAACATTTGATTGCTTGTTTGTATGTATTGAATAGGCTCCCAAACTACTGGACCGATTTAAAAAATTCTTTTACCATTAGAATCCTACATTATCCCTATATAGAATATTTTCAAAAACGTTAGGGATCCGTATGAAAACTTCAATAATGTAACCCAAAGTGTGAAAAAAATCATTATATTGCATAGAGCAAAGTGATGTACTACAGTTTTATAGAGGACATCAATATTTACAAAAATATCAGCAACATCATATGTCTAACTATTACAGTTATGTAACAATAACTAAGAAAGGATTTTGCGACAGAAATGTGATAGGCATTTTCTGTTGATACTTTATATCTTCATTATTACACGAACGAAGTCGCTGACAACAGCTAGTTAGTTATATTTATGCAGTAATTTACATCACCAGCTGCTAACGCTGCTTCTCCGATAACAATTGGTTATATGGAAGAAATTACTTTCAGTGATAAGATCACCAATTGCTCCAAGTTTATCTATGTTTATTTGAGCACATTACTTCTCATCTCGTCGTTCACCAGTGAGGCTGTGATGCTCTGCTCCCCCCTAAATTAATTGGAAATAACCCTGACTATATATTTGTGTAAATTTGTTAGCGACTTGACTATTTATTTTTTGTCTTACCTTGAAAGTTTTAATAGAAAATCGTCAAGGTAAAAATTCAGGTAAATGACACTCTTGTTGAAGCAACGTTTTTAATTATGAATGGATATGAAATAAAATAATAAATTTATGCTTTAAGCTTTTTATATCTTAAATATTTTTGTTAATTTTCTTTAAGAAATTTCTTCCCAATGAGAATATTCTAATTTACGTTTTTTTATTATTATATTTGATAATAAATAGGTGTATTATTATTTATTATTTTATGTAATGTATGTATTGTGTATATTTAGTTATTATTTTTCTTTTCATTGCACCGAATATCACCGCTCACACCGACAAAGGTTAGCTGGTAGATAATGCCGACTTATGTGCAATTTTTTATGGAATAAAGAATTTATTTATTTATATAAAACATCAAAATTAGATATTAGATGACGTAAACTTATTTGTGTTTTAGTGTTACTATGGTTAATAAATTAAATATATTATAATTAGTTATAAATACTTATAGCTGACTATTAGGGGAGCGATTTAAAGTTGTTATTGTACATAGTTTGTTTGTGTAGATTCTTCGTTGTTGTATTGAGTATAGCAGAAACCATTTTCATTAGATGGAGAATTATATTTTGAGGGTATTTCGACATTGAAATGAAAATTGCCGATATGTTAGTAGCGGCTATGTTAATAATGGATTTTCACATAAAAAAAACGAAATGCAAGGAAAATATTTACATATAATATCTCAAAGTATAGTAAGATAGTTTAACTGGCAATTTCAGTTGGTTTATAAATAAAACCTTATTGAAAGAAATTGACGATTGAGAAAGGGTGTATTTTAATGATGTATTTTTATGTAAACGTTATTTTGTAGATGTATGTTGGCTTAATTTTATCTATATCTATACTAATATTATAAATAGAAAACATTTGATTGTTTGTTTGTATGTATTGAATAGGCTCCGAAACTACTGGACCGATTTGAAAAATTCTTTTACCATTAAAATTCTACATTATCCCTGATGAACATAGGCTATAGAATATTTTCAAAAACGTTAGGGATCCGTATGAAAACTTCAATAATATAACTCAAAGTGTGAAAAAAATACAAAAAAAAATCATTATATTGCGTACGCTGCGGAAATTATTGACAATAGAGCAAAGTGATGTACAACAGTTTTATAGAGGACATCAATATCTACAAAAAAGTCTGCGATGCCATATGTCTAACTATTACAGTTATGTCACAATAACTGCTTTTTATGTTAAAATTTAAACTTCATAGTACTTTATATCTTCATTACTACGCGAACGAAGTCGCTGGCAACAGCTAGTATTTAATAAAGATAGTCCATCACCATTGATTTTACCCTATATTGTTCGCGGTTATACCTACAAATCGCTCGTCGCTGACGCTCGTCGCTTCAGCTCAAATGTCTGATGTGCCACGGCGAGTTATCGATGTTTATGTAACAAGTGTTTATGCTTTGTTTACATTACATAGGCTATTAGCGATTTTATTTATTACTTACGGGGGATATATCTCCGTAATAAATTGTGTAGGCAGATGCATCCAACGTTACCCGTCCTTGTTCGTAGTACAATTATTTTAAACTAGCTTTTGCCCGCGGCTTCGCTCGCATTTAAGTCATTAAATAAGTATCAGAAATCATTTCAATATGATTCCAAACAACTGAAACTATAGTCAGTTGGAAACTATAGTAAAAAATTTTTTTTTAAATAAAAAGTATCGTATGTTACTTCTAGTATCTCAAAACATATGTGTACAAAGTTTCATGATGATTGGTTAAGTAGTTGTTGCGTGAAAACGTAACAAACAAACTCACATTCACATTTATAATATTAGTAGGGATAGTGTAAATTTAAATGAATGTGTTTATGGGCTGTGGTCACGTGACATCTGAGAGTAGATGTTACAATTTAATTTAGGTCTTCTATTATATACTATATTTATTTATGATATCAGTTTTCAATTTTAGCGTTTTAGTATGATTGTATTATTAACAATTTCTTCTTTTATTTTTTAGTTTAATGAATTCAACTCACATCCTTTTTATGGGGATAGACAGAGACCACATACATTGCAGACAAGACTTACATACGCAGTGAATATCAAATGAATGCAATTTTAGTAGATACATAAGCGATAGAAAGAGATCGCGGTGTTGTGAACGACAAAGGAGATATCTGCATCCCTTTCACGCATGCCTCAACTTCGACACTATAAAAATATAGTTATAATGATTGTTCCTTACAGTCCAAAGTCTAATCTGTATACATTTGAAGATTATCGACTCGTACTATCTGCTTTCGCTGTAATCTGTCTTCAATCTCTTCTTCTCCATCTGAACCATCTCAACATAGAGATCGCTTATCGCTTCTCCTATAAAATGTGTCCATAGTCAGTGTAATGCGATATAAGACGTGTGCACTGGCTTTTATATCCTTCGACTCTGTCAATTTCTTGGTCTATACGTTTTTTTAATGTACATGCTTTGTTACCTCTCTAATTAATATTAAATAATGTTAATAATAATAGTTCGCAGTTAGGGAACGCATTTGGAGAGAGGGAAGTTTCCAAAATACTTGAGGTTTTTACTATTACATTGATTTTGATGTTTTAAAAGCTGCGTTAGTGGCTGCAAGGTTTCCGAAAAGCAATTAATTTTATAATACGTATAGTACGTACCTACATAAGCACCTTTTTTTATACGTGAGGACTTTTTTGTTTACATGAGACATCAATAACTCCAACAATAAGGTCAAATGACCGTGAACCACGGGATTGTATATAAGCACCTGATAAATTATATTTTAGTTTTATTTTCTTGTTTTTTCAGGTAAGTTCGTATTAATTTCTTCCTGTTAGCTGTAAAAGTCTGGGTGAGTTGAAACGTTTCATTTGAAATTTAAAGTGTAGTCTAAAATTTGTATTATAAATAAAATAAATGCAAAAACAAGCTATTTGTTTGTTTGTTTTTTATTAGGAACAGCTGTTAAATGAAATAGCAAGAAGCAATTTCAATAACATTTTATTGCACGGTCGTAAAATCAATTTTTTTCAGACATTTTTTCCTATATTATTTTACTACTTCCATATAACTTATTTTTTCACATAGCAATAGATATTACGTCATGCTCTTAAATAATAGACAATTTGTTCGGTCTGTATGTCTGTCTCTTAATTGATCAAACTAGCATATGGGACACAAAAAAGAAATATTACATTCGTATATTAGTTTAGTTTGTCGTGTACTATGTCTAGTGGAACGAAACTTCGATTTAAATTTATACACGCACTGCCTCACATTAGATGGTTTAAAACAGCTACATTATTATACATAATTATTAACACTAGATTTACCAACTTAAATATACCTATTTCTACCGAAACCAAAAAGTATATATTTGTTACAAATATATATAAAATAATATAAAATTCATAAAACTAATTCTTCTGTTATAAATTAAAAAAGATTAGAAGAATTAAAGAAAATGTTACACGCAGTAGGAATTTTAATTTGATCTTGCAAGACCAGTCATTTTGACTGCTCTGGTAAATCTAGTGTTAATCTCAGCTTTACGTAGGTACTAATCCGCTTTCCCTGTTATAGCGAACGATTTCGTTAAATAGAGGTAAATAATACTTTCTTTTTATATTTTGCAAAGATTGAAAATTCGTTATAAATTTTTTTTAACAAATGTATTCGTAATATAAAGGTATATTTTGCATTAGCTCTTACGGGCAGTTCTAGGGGATTTTGAAAAATTCGTTAAATCGAGGAAATCTTTATATTAAGGTTACTTTGTAATACAAAATGCATACAGGCAGTTTAGTTATTTTTAAGTGATCTTTTTTACCTACTAAAGTTCCGGGCTTCTCATATAGATGGTGCTGTAATCGCACAATTAGTCATGCGATCGTAAAGAGTAACTATTTTAAAGCAATTATGTCAAATTTCATGACATTTTGAAATGACAGTCGATCGAATAAGACTAGTTTCGGTAATTTGGCGGACAAAGCATTGCTATTAGATACATAATTGAATGTGGGATTAAAATACATAGCTGAATAATTTGTTAAGCGGATGAAGCTGGAGAGCGGCCAAACTTGCTGATCTCCTCACAAGTGACATACATAAACATAATGTATTGAGCATTTTATATCGAATTCTTTAAACCGCATATTTGATGTTCTATTTAGTGGAGTCGTAATTTTTATTAACTTTATACATTGTTAATTTTGAGATTAACCCCTTGACATACAATGACGTCTCTTAAGCCAGCGGTTCTCAAACTTTTTTGGCGAAGGAAAAAACCTTAATATAATTATAAAAAACTGATTTATATGTATTTATGAATAATCATATTGCAATGTAATATTTAGTTGGAATATTAAGATGTAACCTTATAATCTCCCTTTGGTAGGTATTTTTTGCTGTATTTTAGCCCTAGGGTTCCGCAGAACACACTTTGAGAATGACTGTTATAGCTCTTTGTTTTTAAAACAAAAGACAATAATATATTCACAACCCTATAGATAAATTCTGATACTTAAAATGAATATTAACAACCTTACCATCCCCCAATGACAGAGGGCGTGTCAGTCGTTCCGGCGGCGTATGATCACGACTCAAAGTAACGATTGGGGCGAGCAGAAGTGACAGTTCATTTGTTTATATTGAAGTGGTGATTTTATGATTTACGATGAGGCGGTGTTAGATATTTGTCATTCAAGCAGGCTGGGGCTCTTTACGTTTGATGTAAATAATATAAATAAATTAGTTTACATTTTAGAAATAATTAAGAGGTCTATCTGATAAATATAGAAGGCTTTCTCCGTTCTACCTCTAATCTCATTCTTAGCACTCCTTCACATTCTTCTACTCTTTATTCTAAATCCTTCAGTTTAAAAGCTGTCTCCTTCTGGAATGATTTACCATCTAACCTTCGCAATGCTCCTTCTCTTCCCATCTTTAAGAAATCTTTAAAAGAATATTATCCCTCTTCCTAGTATTGTTATTGTCATTATTAGCTTATGTATGTATCTATGTAACATGGTAAAAACAATAATACGTACATAATTATATGTATATAAATATATAAATCAGTTTAAATATATATATATAAATCACTTTTTTTTAAATTATATTAGAACTTTTTCTTTCACCAAAAAAGTTTGAGATCCGCTGGCATAGATTATTAATTAACCAGATAGGACATCGCAGTACCTATGGGATATTTTAGACAGTGTACAGTCAGACTCAGAATCACACTCGAAAGAAAGTAACCTTGATACATGTTTAACAGTATTTGACAGATAGTATTTGCACGAGTCAAAGTACTAAATGGTTGACAGTTAATTTTACAGTATAACATGTGGTTGGCTGGTGACAGACGAGGTCGTCGTCACAGACCGAAATAATGTGTAACGTGGTTTCCTCTGATGAAGACGGTTCGTTAGTCGCGGCGAGTTTATGATAATTCCTAGACGATAGGATCACCAACGATTTGTGTTCTATTAAGGACATTTCTGGTATTTCAATTCATGAATATTTTACAGATAAAAAAGCTTGGACATAACCGATATCATTTTATGTTTAACTGTAGGTATACAATAGGATGACAATGCCCCTATACAACAGCTATTCTATTTTTATCCGCGACTTCGTTCGTATGTCATTAAATAAGTATCAGTGATCGTTTCAGTAGAAATGAATCAATATGATTCCAAACAGTTAAAACTATAGTCAGTTGGAAACTATAGTAAAAATATATATTTTTTTAAAATAAAAAGTATCCTATGTTACTTCTGGTACCTCCAAAAATATGTGTACAAAGTTTCATGATGATCGGTTAAGTAGTTGTTGCATGAAAACGTAACAAACAAACTAACATTTACATTTATAATATTAGTAGGGATTATTATTACATTAGTATGTAAGTGGACAATGCCAGTATACAGCAGCTAAATCAAATTGTTTGTGGTAATTTATTTCATTTGTATTTATTTTGAGTAAAACCGCTCTATTGGGGCTCAAATACTAAAGTGAATAATGCGCTTTAAAAAATAGAGGGCGCTAGTAGTAATACAAATTAAATTATTTAATTTATTAATAAGTTTTGTAAGTTGAAAAATGCTTAAGACAGTATTGCAGTTTGTGCTACGAGCGATGCAGTTTACGATTGGTTGGTTTTCGACTTGATTTATCTATTCCATTTAATATGAAGGTGATACCCTTAAATGCATATTGACGTAAAACTGCAACATACCACTAACACGGCTACCAAATCATTATTATGAGCGCAACGCATACTGTTGTAGGATTACTACTATCAGGACAATATTTTTTATTGATGTTGTATATCTGCAACATAAGGTTTTTTAATAAAATAGTATAAAAATAATATATTTTTTATTTCTTTCTATGTCTCCCTGCATTAGAATGTACAAATCTACAAAATATATTTTTTTTCAAGAGGTCAGAATAAATCATGCATTTAAGGGGTCTAAAATGTCAGATCAATTAGCAGTTTCGAACATCGAGTCGCCTTTTAATTATAAATAATGTAGGTTTTTATGTAAATCCAAATCCGCCCCCGTTCTTTTGCGAATGCATTCATTTCGTATTCACCCCTTTTTCGAATTGTAATTCGATGGCGCTGATTTGGTTTTAAATATTTTAATGAATTTACTGAGCATAGATTAAGCTCGGATTATTGTTTTGTTCAATGATGAACATAACGGATTAAAATAATTAAAATACAGACAGTTCTTAGTTTTACGTCATGTTAGGTACCAAAGAATAGTGACGCAAAACGAAATAACGTAAAACGAGGACTACCTGTAAAAGTTATATACAATTTATTACTACAATATATATACAGTGATACCTCGATATACGAGTTTAATTCGTTCCGTAACCTTGCTCGTATCTCAAAGCACCGTATGCTGCTGCGAATGTAGATAGGGGCTAATGTTGCTCGTATCTCAAAACACTCGCATATCGAGATACCACTGTATTTGTAGCACTTCGAAATGTGACAGCATTAAGCTTGTAGGAATATCGTAGTGCTTCCGCCTTTCATACCTTCAAAAGTGCCTTTACACTAACTTGATGACTATGACTAACTCGACTTATTAATCTAGTCTTATATAGCTACTGATCAACAGGATGTAATCAAATAGTGAAAGTAGTTTGTCCTGCGAACTTCAACAAACGATTGTCACCCCACAGCGCGCTGTATTACCATAGGAATAACTGCACCGCCTTATTTATGTAAACTTGTCCTTCTATATACAAGTATTTATGCATTATTTGTTCAACATAATAACAAACATGCTATTCCTTGTTCCCGTTAACTTTTACCCTATTGATTGCGATTTTGTAGTCGTTTATAGAACACGGAATGCTGACAGCAATTTGTCTGAAAATGTATTATATTATTTTGTTTTATTTCAAGAAATAAAAAAGACTACATTTTACAAGTTAAAGACTACAAAAAGAAAAACAAAACAAATATAAATTTATAATCCTATTAAAGTTGAACACAAAATATATAGAAAAATACAATAAACCAGCCATTCTCAAAGTGTGTTCCGCGGAACCCTAGGGCTAAAATACTGCAAAAAATACCTACCAAAGGGAGATCATAAGGTTACATCTAAATATTCCAACTAAATATTACATTGCAATATGATTATTCATAAATACATATAAATCAGTTTTTTATAATTATATTAAGGCTTTTTCCTTCGCCAAAAAAGTTTGAGAATCGCTGCAATAAACAATAGTTATCTTAATGCTAGTTGCTTGATGGCTGAACGACTCTGCGTAAAAATATGAAATTCATCCGAGATGTCGTTGTAACACGTAGCGGATTGTTTCTCGACGCGTTATTCGAAGCAAACGGTATATGAAATAATCTATTTAACGAAAATTTAAATTTTTTTAGACCAAATATTTTTATTACATGTCAAACATATCCTTACAATTGTATATCAATGCGACACCAATTTGAATAATTTAGCAAAAAAGCTTTTTAAAATTAATTACATTTTCAATTTATTTTAAAATTGTATTGGCTATCACTCTCGTTATAATACTACTAGCTTTTACCCCCGGCTTCGCTCGCATTTAAGTCATTAAATAAGTATCAGAGATCATTTCAATAGAAATATGATTCCAAATAGCTGAAACTACAGTCAGTTGGAAACTATAATAAAAAGTATCCTATGTTACTTCTAGTACCTCCAAAAATATGTGTACAAAGTTTCATGATGATCGGTTTAGTAGTTGTTGCGTGAAAACGTAACAAACAAACTCACATTCACATTTATAATATTAGTAGGGATTTATCCTTATAAAACTTTTTTCGTAAATAAAACTGAATATTCCAACAAAATACGTAATTGTAATTCAAGACCTGCTTTTGTCAAAGTGGGTCATTGCGGTTATTGTTTTAGTATGTTACTTAATTAAAAAACAACTGACCTCAATCGATTTCACTATGAAAATAAATTAATTGTTTACTTTATTGTATATTTATTACGATTTGCTTTTGTGGTCGCGAATAATCTCGGATGAGTAGACCTTTATTTGTGTATTCGATTCGATTTGACGACTTTCTTGTGGTATTCTTCTCGTCATACGCCTTTCCGAAGTCACGGTAGAATCTAATGATGAGCAAGTGCACGCCTTTAGTGCCTATGCCAGTGATTCTCAATCACTTTTGTGTGCCACGAAATTCTAAAAGTGTGCCGCCAAATTTTAGATATATAATAATGTTAATATTGTTAAATAATATGAATTAAAATTTTTAAAACTTATATTTTTCTATGTGTGCTGCCAAATTTTGAAATCCTTAAAAGTGTGCCGCAACAAAAAAAAAAGTTGAGAATCACTGGCCTATGCTAATAAACGATTTTCATTTCATTTCATTTCGATTCTTGTGTTCCAATGTCATTTGATAAATTTATAACGATTAGTTGGCAACCCTATAAAACTATTAAAAATAAAAACATTTCATTAATAATAAAATTATGCGGCAATTTACATAATTATACCAGCATTTTGCCATATATAAAAATTGATTGGCAACACTGAGGTGTCAAGTTTCGCGCCAAATTACTAACCGCTTTATAAATCTATGGTATTAGTGTTACCAAGAAAAAATGTCATAAAATTGTAGTGGAACAAGTTTGTTTATCGTTTTTGTGGTGATTTACCAATTTAAAACATTTTATGCGGATTACTATCGCGATTATTACGATTAATTTAATCCGACATTTAAGCGCATAGCTGCAAAGTTGTCGAAACATCAATGTTAACATAAAACCTCAGATATAATGACAGGGCACACTCCTCTCGTTATCTCGGCTACTTCCAAGCTGATCCCGAAACGCGACTAGGTCACTTCACGGGTGTTCCGCTTGAAAGTGGTGGTACTTCCCCAGGACGGCATACTGGGCTGCCATCATCAGTCTGCCTGCCACTCTTTATTCTGTTCATTAAAATACTTTAAGATTCTTTTTGAATGTGACGTTTAACGTTTAAAATTTAAATTTAAAGTTTAAGATGCCTTTGAATTCACTTTCCGAAGAACGAATCTACTAAATTAAGAATAGTGTATCATAATAGTCGAATTTGGAATCGTTGTGTTATTTTTAAAGCGACCGTGGGCGTATGGTGGTTATAAACGGATTTATGCAACTGTCATAGATCAAACAAAGACATAACAATATTATTTTTAAATACACGCTTTCGTCTAAAACAGCCATTCTCAAAGTGTGTTCCGCGGAACCCTATGGCTAAAATACTGCAAAAAATACTTACCAAAGGGAGATTATAAGGTTACATCTAAATATTCCAACTAAATATTACGTAATATTATATTGCAATATGATTATTCATAAATACATATAAATTATTTTTTTATATTTATATTAAGGCTTTTTCCTTCGCCAAAAAAGTTTGAGAACCGCTGGTCTAGAACAGTGGTTCTCAACAATTTAAAAAGTGTACCGCCAAATATCTATATATATAAAACTCAAAGGTGACTGACTGACATAGTGATCTATCAACGCACAGCCCAAACCACTGGACGGATCGGGCTGAAATTTGGCATGCAGGTAGATGTTATGACGTAGGCATCCGTTAAGAAAGGATTCTGCCCCCAAGGGGATAAAATAGGGGATGAAAGTTTGTATAATTCTTATTAGATTTTCGACTGATTGAACTGAAATTAAAGATTGGAGTTACTGTGATGAAGACGTTTTTACACACGCTAAACAAAAATAAAGCCGCAAAAACTATACCTAATTAATAATAATACTTCTTAGTGTGCCGCCAAATGTAGATATATAATAATATTAATATTACATCTTATTTGTGTGAATTCGGGTTTTCAGCATTAACCAACATTAAAACTATAAAAGATCAAGATTGTTAAACGTAGAAGACGATATGAGAGTGGCATTGTCATTTTTACGACCAAATATAAATGAAATCATAAAAAAACATCAAGCTCAAATTTCTTATTAAAAATATTCTTATTATTAACTTGTAATTAATCCCTTAATAAACGTACTGTTGTTTTTGTAGTACATATTATTTTATTTCGCATAAATCATAAACTATTTTACGCAGTGTGTTATAGGTAAGTAAATAATTTTTAAACTTATTGTTTTCTTTGTGTGCCGTCCAATTTTGAAATCGTTAAAAATTGGCCGCAACAAAAAAAAGTTTGAGGATCACTGGACTAGTACATTAGGGTTACATTGTTATTTTTTATTTATGTTAATTAATTCATAAATGTAAAAAAGTTAGCTCAACTTTTTGTCCCGAAATTGGGGGAAATTTGTGTCTTCCAGTGGTATATTAAAATGTATGGTGACCCTACTTGAGGTGTACAGGTAAATATCTTTCTTATAGTGTTATTATCACGCAATCAACGGCAACACCACGCGCTGTAATTTGTCATAATTCCGTCAATAAACTTGCTTATACGGAGTTTGTTTTTCTAGATTACTTTACGAAGGACAAGTGGCGAATCTAGGTCATTTAGGACTTGAAATGTTATGACATGAGGTTTGGTTTGTTAACAATTCGATTTGATCGAATGGTAGCTTAAACAAATAACAGAAATAAAATCAAATTAATGTTTAAACTGGATATTTGATAAAATATTACTATTTTATTTTGATTACTGTCTAATGGTTGTTATGTTTAAAGATTTATTATTTACTAGCTTCGCTCGCATTTGAGTCATTAAATAAGTATCAGAGATCATTTCAATAGAAATAAATCAATATGATTCCAAACAGCTGAAACTATAGTTAGTTGGAAACTATAGTAAAAAATATCCTGTGTTGTAGTACCTCCAAAAATATGTGTACAAAGTGTCATGATTATCGGTTAAGTAGTTGTTGCGTGAAAACGTAACAAACAAACTCACATTCACATTTATAATATTAATTAAATAGAGATTAGTAAATAATTTTAACTGCATAAAATAGAATAAAATGCGTTTCAATAATGATCAGTGGGCTTATCACGAATTTTAGTCTGCCTTTCGAACCGAGTTCGCTTCAAGCGATTTGTATGGAAATTTGAGCAGCGCCACCGCGTGCGGATTTGGAATTACAATATTTTGTTATTAAATTTTTGTTAATTTTCGAACGTCTCGAACTTTCGTTCATTTGATAGATTGCTGGTGCTCGTTAGTCGTTAGTAAAAATTCATGATCCCGATTGCTAACGGATCCGTTTTACTTGTGACAGCTCGATTCGAAAGCCAGACTAAATTCGTGATAAGCCCACAGGTGATCACAGATCAAATATATATTTAATATTTACTTAAATAAATAAATAAAGCATTTATTTTTAAAATAAATTTGTTGTCTTGGCACCAAAACCAGTGTTGATTTGTCTTGGCGCTGCACATTCGTTTTATATTTCTTAACATAATAACTTTAAACTATAATATAACACAAATTAATGTAACATGTTTAATAAACAGTAAATAATATATCTGTCCGTTTTTTTTTAGCTTGGGTTGTATGTATGTATGTATGTAACGTAATCTTTGAGCATAATTTTCACCAGAAGTCTGATTAATTTGAAACTTTGCATACGTATTAACACTAGGTTTACGGGACGCGTCAATTTGACGCATTTAGACTTTTATCAGAGAATTACCAAAAACTGTTTAAATTTTTATTTTATCTCTTTGTATGACTTTTATTCATTAAGGGAAATATATATTGAAGTCTATTTTCTTTAAAAGTGTTGAATTACTGAACTTGTCTATGTGGTATACCTATCTCTACGATATGCGTCAAATTGACGCGTTTTAGTAGAAGTAGGTATATAGAAAACGTCCGTAAACCTAGTGTTAAGGATCAATGACAATGCAATAATTTAATAACAGTTTCCCATTATCCTTATTAGGACCGCCAGGATTTATAAATTCTTTTATAGATCCTGTGTAGTGGAGTAAAAGAGATAAAGCTAGCGGGCGTGTTTTTTTTAGTTTTTTAAACTATTTAATATTATTTTGTTTATTTTTATATACAGGTTGTTCTAAAATTATAAATTTGCCGCTCTTTTATTATACAAACATGTCGTTGAGGACAAATATTAGGAACAAACAAACGTCAGGTACAAAATAATTTATATGAAGAACACAAATCATTTGCCGTTGACAGCTGTGTTAATATATGTGTGGATAAAGCTCCGATGCACTTGTAGCCAGACTTATACGGAAGCGGAGTTCTTCATCGGCATACTAATGAGCCGTGAACTTTTATGCCCTATACTTGACTTCGCTTTTATTCAATTGTTAACCGTCGCTATCTATACTAATATTATTAAGAGGAAAGATTTATATTTTTGTATGTTTGTAAACGAATTAGCTTAAAAATTTGAATGCTACATTATCACTGATCAGTATAGGCTATATAAATTACAGAAAAAAATAAGGATCCTTACTAAAACTACAATAATATAACCCAACGTTGCCAAACATTGCCATAAAATGTGAAAACTATTGATGATAGAACAAAGAAATGTTCTACAATATTAAAGAACATATTAATATCTACAAAAAATGTCGCGATAGCATATGTCTAACTATTGTAGTTATTAGATTAGATACAATTGTGTTCTAAAATTCTAAATGATTAAAAATAAATGTGCACCCGTGCGAAGCCAGGAAGGGCCGCTAGTCTGATATAAAATGGCATTGAATTAATGTGAAATAAATGCTAGATTGTTATCGATATAATAAAGCCTTTTGAAAATATAGATATTTAAAATGTTAACACATAGAATTATCTGCAAGTAGCCGAGTTAGACTAATTTTTTTTTTCTTTTTTTTTAATATAAAATATCCTTTAGGCAGTAGACTTTGAGTTTCATTTTCGATCGGAACACTAATTAATAAATTTAGGATCACAATATAGCACAAATATACATATTATATGTAATGAGCTTTTCGTTTTAAGATAATATTTAATTCCCCTAAAATTATTTTTGTTGTCAGTTGAGTATAGACCCGTTTTGCGTGGAACAGTGTTTGGGATTAAACGATTTGCGACGCTCCATTTCAGTCAAAATGGTATGTAGATACGTACATAGGTATAATATGAACTATTTATAAACTCTAATATTGTTCTATGATAATATTATTAACTTTATTAATTTCTATTAATTATATTTTACAACTAGCTTTTGTCCGCAGCTTCGCTCGCGTTAAGAAGTATTATTAATTTGGTATAGTTTTTGCGGCTTTACTTTTGTTTAGCGTGTCTAAAAAATTTATCAAAATCCTATTTAAGCGGACGTCTTCATCAATACGTTCAATCATTAATTTCAGTTCAATCAATCTAAGAAGATTTATACAAACTTTCATCCCCTATTTTATCCCCTTAGGGGTGGAATTGATCAAAATCCTTTCTTAGCGGATGCCTACGTCATAACATCTACCTGCATGCCAAATTTCAGCCCGATCCGTCCAGTGGTTTGGGCTGTGCGTTGATAGATCACTAAGTCAGTCAGTCACCTTTGAGTTATATATATTTAGATATATATATATATATATTTTACAATGTTTTATTATTATTAATAAAATAATAGAACTCAAATGTTTATAGTAGTAAACGATTTTCAAATGGATACAGTTTCTGTAGGTATATAAGCGATAGAAAGGGAAAGGAGATATCTGCATCCTTTTCACCTATGCCTCAACTTCGACACAATAAGAATATAGTTATCTCTTTCTAATGATTGTTTCTTTCAATCCAAAGTCCATTCTGTATCCATTTGAAAATCGTCGACTGTATTACCATTTTATAATCTATGACAGCCATTCTCAAAGTGTGTTCCGCGGAACCCTAGGGCTAAAATACTGCAAAAAAATACCTATCAAAAGGAGATCATAAGGTTACATCTAAATATTCCAACTAAATATTACATTGCAATATGATTATTCGTAAATACATATAAATCAGTTTTTTATAATTATATTAAGGCTTTTTCCTTCGCCAAAAAGTTTGAGAACCGCTGACCTATAAAATTGATAGTTAGATTTATGCGTTCCAACAATAATTACGTGTAATGAAATATTTGTTGTCGTCTCGTCATACGCCTTTCCGAATTCATTGCCTATGCTAATAAATTAATTTTATTTCATTACGTCGACACTTATATAAAATTCACAATAAATAAACATATATACCTACATATATTCAAAGGAATGCAAGCTCGGCAAAATGCTTAACTCGGAATCGAACGGGAAACGTCGACTTAATTAAACTCTGATTGACACTCTATAAGATAACAATTTAACATAACCTGAGCTAATTATTATTAATTAACATAATTAACAAATTTAAATATTTAACGACGTAAATATCTATATATATATAAAACTCAAAGGTGACTGACTTAGTGATCTATCAACGCACAGCCCAAACCACTGGACGGATCGGGCTGAAATTTGGCATGCAGGTAGATGTTTTGACGTAGGCATCCGCTCAATTCTACCCCAAGCTTATTAGATTTTCGACTGATTGAACTGAAATTAAAAATTGACAGATATGTGGTTAATAACTGGAGCAAGTTTTCAATTATGACCCACGACAGGAATAGTGATAACTACTTAACACACGTTAAACAAAAGTAAAGCCACACAAACTAAACCTAATTAATAATAATACTTCTTAACGCGAGCGAAGCCGCTGGCAAAAGCTAGTTACCCATATAATGCGATAGTGCTGTCGTAAGCTCTCAGATATCAAAGAATAATAATAATAAATGCTTTATTGCTTCTATCGATGTAGCAACACAATTGTTTTTATCTTTAATATGTGAGTGATGTCTATGGTGTAGTGTGTGAAGAGGGGTCTGCGCAAGAAGAGTCGACGTGTGCTTTCTAATATGCAAATTAAAGAATATTTTATTTAATTATAAATTTAATTTATATACAAATTGACAAATAATAACCCATATAAATATAAGAAAAATTGACATTCTGTTATTAATTGATTAATTTTTTTTTTTGCACGCCAAGTAATTGGTGGGACATGTGAAACTGTATTATGTTATTAATTTACATCCCTGTACCAATGTTTCATGCAAAATAAATATATTTCATTTCATTTCATTTAAGAAGATATTTCATTACCATCCTTATTCAACAGCTTCAAATTAATAATGCTAACATAATTTAACACATAAGAAAAAAATTAGAGCAATTGGCAACCTTATCACTAAAAGTAATTTCTTCCAGATAACCAACTGTTATAGAGGAAACAATGTTAGTATTGGGCAATGCAATTAGATAAATATAAGTAAACTAAATACATAATGAACATATATGGGGCATTCTTTTACAAACCGAACAGATTTTGGCAAAAATTGACCGACACATTTTTGATTTGGCTGAAACTTTTTTCACAGGTTCTGTATTGAAAAAAAAGAGACCCGTATTTTTTTTTTTACTTTTCACAATATTTTAGACGCTAGCCAGGATTGAAAGTTCGCGATTTTGATGATTTTGGGCTTGAGGAGTAATTTTCAAAAATTCACAACTCCGGTTCTATTTGTGATACAGACAGGTTTTTTCTATCATTTAAAAATAACTCGATAAGTTATGCACCGAATTAAACTCAACAAAAACGAATCGATGTGTTTTTTTAATACCTACAACTTTCTAATTTAACTTTTTCTGATCGGATACATTGTTTTTTTTTTATTTAAAAAAAACCGTTTTTCCGAAATTTCGGATTTTTTTAGGTTAGGTTCGCCATTCCGGCACGAGTTGCTCCACACAGACACTCATATTCTTTTTTTTTTTCCTATACGACTGTATTTTTTTTGTCCGGATTAGATTTTTTTCCACTTTTTTTGTTCATTGATTGGACTATATGCGAAGCAGCGCGCTATGTTAATTAATTTTTTTCCGATAGTAGTAATAATTTGTCCATCGATTAAAAATCTGTTTTTGAAAGAAAATTTAACGTAGAAAACGATGGTAATACTTAAAACTCGATACGAGGTGGGGGCAATTGTTAAAAATCAATTTATAAACTTCAATCGTTAATAACAATCTTAAATTTATAATAATTTTTTTTCAAAAATATTTTATTCTTAAAGCTTGTTTTTTTACCTTTAAAATGATAGAAAAAACCTGTCTGTATCACAAATAGAACCGGAGTTGTGAATTTTTGAAAATTACTCCTCAAGCCCAAAATCATCAAAATCGCGAACTTTCAATCCTGGCTAGCGTCTAAAATATTGTGAAAAGTAAAAAAATAAAAAATACGGGTCTCTTTTTTTTTCAATACAGAACCTGTAAAAAAAGTTTCAGCCAAATCAAAAATGTGTCGGTCAAGAAAGGTGTGTCGGTTTGTAAAAGAATGCCCCATATATGCATTTAAATATATAAATATTATTCAAGAGAGATGTATATGGTTTAAGTTTAAGTTTAAAGATACCATTTCCTTTATTTTTCCATAAGATTATGTTGAGTACTGTAGTACAGCGGTTCTCAAACTTTTTTGGTGAAGGAAAAAGCCTTAATATAATTATAAAAAACTGATTTATATGTATTTATGAATAATCATATTGCAATGTAATATTACGTAATATTTAGATGTAACCTTATAATCTCTCTTTGTTAGATATTTTTTGCAGTATTTTAGCCCTAGGGTTCTGCAGAACATCACTTTGAGAATGGCTGCTGTAGTGAGACTAAATTACGTCTCAATTAAAATAGAAATAATATCAGTTACCTCGCCCACATTGCAATTGAAATGCACTCGATCACATCGCGTGAGGGTAGTCGCAAATTCAACTGTCAATATTGCTAATTTATGCAAATTGAATTAAATTAGTGGACAGTCGACGCGTGGACGCCGGGCCGAGCGGACGTGCGTATCTGGGGCGAACAATCTTATTGCCTCAATTATCACGCGAAGGGCGTTGAGTCTGATTTAATAGGACGTCGTAAAATACTTATTTACATTTTATGCACTATCTATTGCTTTTAGTCGTATTTTATGGTAATTTCATTTAATAAATGTATTGGCAGCGACCTATCGTTGCTTAGGGTTTGACACAATTATATGGAATTTATTAGAACTATGGAAGTGTTTATGCGACTTCCTATCGCGTTTGTTTTGATTATTTTAATTCAACTACAGTAATGCCCCGCTTTACGCGAGGGATACATTCCGGAAAAAACTGAAATTCCCGCGACCATAGAGAAGTTGATAACTACATTATGTTTATACGCACTCTTTCGCGTAATGCGGGGCAATTGAGCCTATAGTTAGTATGATCTCTGATACTTATTTAATGACTTAAATGCGAGCGAAGCAAATAAATATCAGACATCATTTCAATAGAAATGAACCAATATGATTCCAAACAGCTGAAACTGTAGTCGGTTGGAGACTAAAGTAAAAAATAATTATTTTTTTAATAAAAAGTATCCTATGTTACTTTTAGTACCTTCAAAAATATATGTACAAAGTTTCATGATGATCGATTAAGTAGTTGTTACGTGAGAAGGTAACAAACAAACTCACATTCACATTTCTAATATTAGTAGGGATTTATTTTGACGAGTAAAAGCGCTCTATTGGGAATAAATAAAAAATATTATATTTTAATAAAAATTAAATTAATTCACTAATGCTTAAACAAAAAGCAATATTTAAGCCCTTAGTCACCTGTTACGATAAAAACTCTAGTAAAACAAGCTCGGCTACCTCAATGAATGGGGTTTTTTTTATCGCCAAAGGAAACACAAAGCGCGTCACTTCATTGACGAATAAAGCCGATCATGTATCTGGTCCACCATTAAGGCGGCACTTCACGCTTATATTTAATATATTTTATTAGACATATTCAAATATCTTTGTTGCATGTCACAATTATAATTAAGATGTCAGTATAGTTTAGTGTCAATGTGACACCCAGCGGTCAGGACACAGCAATATAATAATAATAATAAACAATTTCAATTAATAAACTAAATTTCATTTACTGTTTCGAATCATTGAAGTTATTCGTCAATTGAATAAAAGCATTTTAAATCAAATATGGTTTTAATATTTTAATTGTGTTAGGCTTTCATCGCGTTTAATCACTCTTGGCACAATATTATTTAAAAAATTATTGACATGTTATACGGACCCGACTTCACCATATGTAATTTGCTAGAATCCTTCTTCAAAAAATTATTGGCCCTCAAATTTGTGGGTCTCGAGTACTCGTGAAACAAGTGGATGTGTTTCCTAACAAACATGCATGTATTTAAAATATAAATATACACCAGCGTTAATACTTTATAATCTCCGAGTTGTTGATTACGAAGCGTGCCTTTATCTTATTTTTTGTAATGCAAATCAGTTTTAAATTATACGAATACATAGCTATAAAATTTGGTAACAAAATAAAATAATCCAGTACAAGTAGCAAAAATCGTAAATTTTAACTATAAATAATAACAGTTTGCGACAGTGGTTCCAAACTGGAGGTCGCGAGAGGCTTTCAAAATATGCTTCATAAAAAACATTAATACTAATAGGATAAATCAGCGCAGTCATAGTTTAATTTATATGTATGTAAACAGTGAATTTTATAGCAATTAAATATTAGTAAAACGCAGAGGGGGTCGTAAAACCAAAAAGTTTGCGAATGACAATAACTATTATATTGATAATTAAACATGAAGCATGCTGTCCTAACCTATAATTAAAATTTCATTTAGTTTATATAATAGTAGTCCTTTTTATAATTTGTAGTTCTAATGTAATTTTGTAGGTAGGCTTTATAAATAAATAAAGATTCGAAACAGTGAACGAAATTTAGTTTATTAATATAAATTGTTTATTGTTATTATTATTGTTATTATTATTTTTTAAATTTATATTATTATTGTTATTATTATTATTATTTTTTAATTTATATTGCTGTGCCCTGACCGGGTGTCACATTTGACACTGAATAATATATGACATCTGAAACAATTGTGACATGCAATAAAGACATTTGAATTTGAATTTGAATTTAAAGTGATAATATTTCATGATCGTAATAATTCGTGGCAGATCTATCGCCTTAAAATGGCGTACGTGACAAAACCGCAAGTCCGTGCGACGACCGCGTGCTGTCGAATTTATTACGATCACATGCCGCGCTATTTCCATTTTACTATTAGTAATTTATAATAATAAATACATATTATTAAACTACATTCAAATACTATTAATACATGTAAAAGCATTTTTTTTAATAAACACACTAAATTCTAATGATATCTAACTCAAAATTGGTTTGGTTAATATATAAATGCGTATGCGCATGCTGACAGACCCAGTGTCGGTGTATTGTAGTATAATAGTTCAACTTTTATATTATTATTAGTTTTTACCCGCGGCTTCGCTCGCATTTAACTCGTTAAATAAGTATGAGAGCTCATTTCAATAGAAATGAATCAATATAATTCCAAACAGCTGAAACTATAGTCATTTGGATACTATAGTAAAATATATATATATTTTTTTAAATAAAAAGTATCCTATGTTACTTCTAGTACCTCCAAAAATATGTGTACAAAGTTTCATGATGATCGTTCAAGTAGTTGTTGCGCGAAAACGTAACAAACAAACTCACATTCACACTTATAATATTAGTAGGGATGATAATATAAGACATAATATGTATAAGTAGGTATAATTGTAAATAAAAATAGTTTAAAATTAACGTAACCTACATTTGAAAAAGAAAAGTGCATTCTATACTTCCGTGCACACAAAAACTGATGTATTTTTAGGCTGTATGACGAGTGACATACGGACAGACAGACACCGTGATGACTTATTACGTAATTGTAACAAACAAACTGCTTCTATTTAGTAACGTGTTATTTGTTTTCATTCTGAAATGAAATGAAATGAAAATCGTTTATTAGCATAGGCACTAAAGGCGTGCGCTTGCTCATCGTCAGAATCTATAATGGCTTCGGAAAGGCGTATGACGAGAAGAAGGACCACAAGAAACTCGTCAATCGTAGCCTGTACATAAAATAATTAACAAAAAAAAACTGAATTTTCATTCAGAAAAAAAGTAAATAACAATTCATGAGTCACATAATTTTCAATAATACATAATTCACAAGAATTAAAATTAGATCAGATTGTGAAATTTAATATTTTCAGGTTTTTTATAGAATTTATTCGGTTTACTAATATATATTTATATATATATATACAGCACCTTATTTCATTTATTTGTTAATTGAACACCATGTATACATGTATAGCAGTCTTTCCCAAAGTGGGCGATAACGCACCCTAGTGGGCGCTGGAGGCCTAGAGGTGGTCGGTAAGGGTTAATTTAAGCCAGGCGAGACTAAATGTTATTGAGATTTTTAAGGTTTTCAAAGTGGGCGTTAGTCGGAAAAAGTTTGGGAACCTCTGATGTAGAGCGTCAATTTCATAAAGTTTATAACACATACAATTGTTCTATTAATTCCACTTGACATAACAAACATTCGATAACCCACAACGCCCGGAAAACAAATTGACTATTAAATTACTTTTTAATGTTTGCCATGAACTAAGACCTTCGGCATTTGTTCGTAGAGATGACTCCGAATTAGGCAAAATATATAGAACTACATATAAATAACTACATAATACATACTTACTTACCACCCCATATATATTTCACAAATAATGTAAACATATAAGAC
>JAPWLS010000845.1:0-105097 GCA_028551675.1 Tineola bisselliella | reverse complement strand
CCGTTCGCTGCTATTCATAATGCAAATAACGATGTCGATCGGCAAGTTTAACTTCGATGTTTTCAACCCCTACAATGAAGATTGGGATTATTGTATTGAACAATTATTATGGCAAGAAAACGTACGTACTCTCGGAAAAAGTGTGTTTTGTAAAAAGACATCGGGAAGAAAGTGAAACAATCTATCAGTTTTCTTTACAACTACACCCGTGGAGACTATCACGATAATTTAGAGGAATGTCCAGCCAGAGGCAAACGCTGTAGGTTATGCGGGAAGAACAACCACTTCTCAAAAGTGTGCATTAGTAGCGGCAAAGCAATGCATAAATAGTTTCGAACGAGACACCCAGCACGACACAACACGTCTAGCGAATCTAGCGACAATTGGAAGATAAGTTCTTCTTAAGTCAAGTGTTAAGGAAGATCTTGAAAGAGCTAGGTTATTCCAGGAACTCTAGCCATCAGTTAAAGAAACTATTCCGCCAGAATATTCGATTGGAGACATGGTCTGGGTTAACAAATCTATAGGAAAAGGCTCTGAACCAGGGAATACATCAAAACGCACCGGGCCTTACTCCTATCAAGTTGAAATGAACAATGGAGTAATCAAACGGAAACACTCTGATCAACTTAGGCGAAAAGAAACTAACGATGAGAACAACGATGATAAGGATGTCATTCGTAACGATAACAGTTTGGAAACGAAAAACGATACTGTGAGTAACAACAAGAAGCTGAAGAATTATTCCTATTATAGTCGTGGATCAAAACGAGGTAGGGGTGACGTCAATGATCATGTTTTACTGGACGCGATGACTTATCAACCTGGTGCATCAACTCAAATCACACAACAAAGGTTATCAGATGGACACGGAGACAAATCAGCTGGGTCTCCTAACGCTCAACAGTAGAATGGCGGGAGCCTCAACCCTCAACGTCTGCAGCATTAAACGAGGCACCACGTCGTACCACACAACGACGTAAACCTCCTGCGCGTTTCGGATATTGAGCTTTCAGGAGGAGTAATGTTACATAATTAATATTCTAGACTTAAAATACTATTGCCAATTANGTCATTGTGATTGAAAATAAACAGCTTTTCATGTTAAAACTGCATTTATATTTTATTCATAATGCAACAAAAGTCATTATAAAACGTGATATACCAAAAACGTATCTGAGATGGAATAACAAAACGGAAATGACAACTAAACAAATACAAATCACAAGGCCAATCTTTGAAAGTTTGTGGTCTGAATCTGGAAAATCCATGTGTTTCCCATGGTCAATTATATGTGGCATGTTCACGGGTCGGAAGACCATCCGCGTTGTTTGTTCTTGCACCTGATAATAAAACAAAAAATGTCGTGTATCCCAAGGTGATTAACTAAAGAGTGCAACCTATGCAACAAAATACGTGAATAATAAAGAATCATTAGAATACTTGATTTTTTTGTTTTTCCTAATAAAAAATTGAACTTAATCAAATCCAAAATCTGTTTATTTATTGCTTATAAGGCGGAACAAAGTTCGCCGGGTCAGCTAGTTTGATATATAAGTATATGCAACATATTGCTATTTTATTTTGATTACTGTCTAATGGTTTCCGTGTTTAATGATTTATTATTTATTAGTAAATGCTTTAAATGGAATAAAATGCATTTCATCACAGATCAAACTACGCTCAAGCGCCATTCGGGAACAGGGGGGCTACTCAGGCATATCCGAAGTTTCGTGATACGGCCGTCACCTCTGTAGCTTACGTGAATTTTGACATATAAGCCCGTAAAATAAGCATTGTGTGGCCTATCCGTCGTGACGTCGCTGTCAAATCCGTAATTTCGTGAATAATTACGTAAGTGTTCCTGAGTAGGAAACGTCCATATTTTCCTGAGTAGCCCCCATGAATACGAGCCAAAGAGATTTTTCGAAATTTCAATAACTTTACAGCTATTGTTAATCCACTCTTACTTCTTTTTTTTTCTTATATATATACATACATATAATATAACTATAGAAATCACTCATAGCTTATATTTATAAGTTTTTTTTTGTGGAAAAACAGCTATTCAAACCGTTAAATAAACTCGCTTTCTTTGGATATTTTAAGACACGTAAATATCCTTCTTTAAGTACCTAAGGTCGTCTATGTAGTATGTTACACAATCAAATTCTTCTTTATTAATGGCCTCAGATGTCTAATGAAGACAATTCTGCCAATGTCGAGTATTTGGGCAAAAACCCAATAAGAGATTACAAAATTTTAATTCACACGTAAATGTTTATGTCAAAAAAAACAATTCCGTTATCAATAAGACGACCTAAAGTTCTAAGTCAATTGAAAATTAGTTTAAAAGTCGTTGTTTTAAATTTTATTATTACAAATTAGGTTGCTCTATAATATAGACGTCAGGACAAAGGAACAAATATAGAACAAAGATCCAGGAAGGCTACTCAGGCATATCCGAAGTTTCGTGATACGACCGTCACGTCTGTAGCTTACGTGAATTTTGACATATAAGCCTGTCAAATATCCGTAAAATAATCATTGTGTGACCTATCCGTCGTGACGTCGCTGTCAAATCCGTAATTTCGTGAGTTTTCCTGAGTAGGAAACGTCCGTATTTTCGTCCAAAGTGCGTCTGAGTAGCCCCCCAGATACGAATTAAAACATGTTCTTAAAACAATAATATTCTATTTATTATTAACACTAGAACTACTAACCGGTCAATATGACCGGTCTCAAAAATTCTTCACAAGACTTTTATATACAACCCTACTCGTTATTTTTTGTAAACGCTTCTATTATTTACAATTCTACAATCAATTTATTGAATTATATTTAATACTTTGCAAGCACAAGTCATCCGGTCATTTTGACCGGTCGGTAAAAATAGGTCATATTGACCGGCTCGTAGTTCCAGTGTTAAATTACGAATAAATATTTGTCTAGAATGAATTAAATAATTTGGCAATTCAATAGACTTTGTTTCTTTACAAAGACGTCGATCTGACTTGAGTCATAATTTATTTATTGTAGTTTATTTATGTATGTAGGTACATGTACCTATTTATTGATATAGCATCTTTTTAAGCCAGACGCGCTATGTACTAGTATGTACTAGCTTGGTCTACAATAACTCCAAGTAAATTTGCATCTAGAGTAATAAAGCCCATGTAGGCACCGTCATCGTGTAGTTATCTGAGAATCATCATTAAGGCAAGAAATTTCTATAAAAAAGAGAATGTATGATGCCCAATCTTATACACTTATATAACGAAATACAACAATAAAATTTTTTTAAATACAAATTCTGTGTTTTATCTCAAAACTATCATCGTAATATAATTCAAATGAAATCTAGAAAATGATCCGGAAAGAATACGCTTTTTACAGATCTAATCTAACATAAGCGAACTACAAATAATAATACAATTTTCTGAATTCAAACTAGGACTGTAGGTATAACAGAACAAGGACAGTAAGGACAACACAGACCTATTATTACTCAGACCTCACATACTAATTTTGATTTATCTATTTATTTATTTACGAGGTCATTGGCATATCACAAATAGACCATCCGAGAATAAAACACAATCACCGTCCTGCGTGATATGTCATTGTATCCAGTAAAAATAAATATAATTAAAATAACATAAATTTTAGTATTAGTTTTGTCCTAAAAAACAAATGAAACCACAGCACGTGACCTTGTGACCATTCTCCGAGTTCCTTCGCCAATCTCGCTATACCGACTCGATGCTACAACCTTCCTTTAGGGCAGGGGTCGGCAGACCACGGCTCGGGAGCCGCATGCGGCTCTTGCCATAGGATTATCTGGCTCTTCTTACAATACAATAGTATATAATAAAGTTCATGTTGTGGCTCTCTGAAGGCATGGAAAAATCTAAAAACTTAATATTCGGCTCATCTGGTTGATAAGTCTGCCGACCCCTGCTTTAGGGTATACTTCCCTTGTATTCGATCATACACTTAATAATAATAATATTCATTACTATATAATAAGCATTTTAATAGCATGTATACATGATCAGTAAAAACACACATACGTTTTCGCTAATTTAAAAAACTTGGTTTATTTAAAGTGAATCCGCGTAAAACCTTAGTTAAACAGGAAGTCACAGAAGAGATTAACCCGTAACAATTTCACCAGAGATTAGTTATTATTAAATCAAATGAAAGTGCAATAAAAAAACGTTAAACACTTGGATGCCTTGGATGGGATGCACCAAGAGCACGCTAATTACTTCGTTGTGTTTTCACATAAAAATTCTATCATTCTTTCATAAATTGTCTCGTTTTCTATAAAGCCAGACTAGCATGGAGATTGCGACATGTATTACGCTTGACTATATTCATATTTATTTATTAAAAATACTTATTATCTAATACAAATATATATTATATAATAAATAATTTTAATAAAATGTATATCAATATTCAATATTCAAGAACAGGGGCGTAACCACCACAAAAAATTAGGGGTTTTTTAAAATGACCAAAAAAAGGTTCTCTTTAAAACTCTTCCTTTGAAAGCGAACGAGCATCAGCATGCAAGTTTTTGATTGTTTAAATTACTGTTAGATATTTAAATAATTTATTTTGAAGTAATTTGTGTAAGAAAGCGTTGACACAGTGGACACCCCTTGTTGCGCCATTGTTTTAAGAGCACACTAGCTTAATATAGAGCGGAGTGTTATAATACATACAGTAATACCCCGCTTTACGCGACCCCGTTATGCGCGGTTTCACTATAACGCGAAATTCAAATTTATTATTAAATTACGCGAAAGAGTGCGTATAAACATAATGTAGTCATCAACTTCTCTATGGTCGCGGGAATTTCAGTTAACGCGATTTTTTCCGGAACGTATCCCTCGCGTAAAGCGGGGCATTACTGTACTTTTAAATTACCACCGCGCCAGTATGTCAAAAATAGCACTAAATTTCTTAGACAGGGAAATATGAAACAAAATCTAAATACATTCGTTATCCAATGGTTAGTGGATAGTAGTACTATGCTGCATCCGTGCTAGTTCTTATAACAAAACAATTTCGATTGTGTATATTTTCTCTTCCTAGTGCATTCAACTCGGCAGATTGTAAGCACGTACTTGAACTTTTGTGATACATTTAGGGTACTGCAGGTTTAGGCTCACAAATAAATCACATTTTTCATTCTATTTATAAACATATTAGACATTATTAAGTGTAGTTTTGTAAGGCCCGTCACAGTTCAAAGACATTTGAATTTGAAATAACTCCGAGCAAATATTCACTAACTTTCTAAAGGTCGCATCGTATCGAAATAAAGTTTTTTTTTATTAGACTACTAATAGTAACACTAATTTTGTAACTTTAATAGGTTTAAAATACTCTATGCAGTTTATTATTCGTCGTTTTGAAAGCGCAACTGCTATATCTGCGGAACCACGTTAACTTTAAAACTCTCGCTTGATATTAGAGTAGGTTTTTTGCAGCGGATAAGATTAAAGATACGCAGGTACCTACCTATATGCGAACTTAAATAATTGTATGTTAATAGAATAAAGACTGGACGAATGTTCGTTTCCTTGTTTGGCTTAAAAACAAATGCATAACGCTTGGCCATGAGCGAGAACTTCATATAATTGCTGGAAAATTATGTTTTATCTCATTCAATTTTATTTAATTTAAAATTCAATAGACAGAGACAAAAGTAGTTTAATTAACTTAGTAACGTACTGATCTACTACTACTACCTATGGTTGGTTGCCTGGTAGAGAGAGATCACTGCTTAGTGATAAGGACGTCTTTTGTTTTTTCTTTTCTTCTGCTCTTCTTTATATGTATTATTTTGTGCAATATAGAGTTATTATTATTATTATTTGTGATATTATAATCCCTACTTAGTAGTATTATAAATGTGAATGTGAGTTTGTTTGTTACGTTTTCACGTAACAACTACTTAACCGATCATCATGAAACTTTGTACACATATTTTTGGAGGTACTACAAGTAACATAGGATACTTTTTATTTAAAAAAATAGTATTTTTTTACTATAGTTTCAGCTGTTTGGAATCATATTGATTTCATTGCTATTAAAATGATCTCTGATACTTATTTAATGACTTAGATACGAGCGAACCCGCGGATAAAAGCTAGTTGTAAATAAAATCAATGTACAGATGTTTGAACTTGCTAAATCAGTGATCAAAAATACGGAAGAGTCGTTCGTCCTGCGGTAGCTAACTTCCTTACGCCCCAGTTGCAATTATACTTCCAGTCTCAGATTCATTTACCTGGTTGTGTAACAAGAAATTATAATCAGTGAAATGTCGCTTTCCTTTTGTGGTCACGAAGAATCGCGGTTCAATTCTCACTGTTAACTTCAGAGATCTGAGCAAGATATTCTGTAAGACAGCGATATATATCTGCATACATGTTAATGCGTTTAAGATAGTCTCAAGTTATATCAAAATAGTACATACGTAGTATTTTATAGTGTACCTACTAGCTTTTACCCCCGTTTATCTAAATATATAAAACTCAAAGGTGACTGACTGACATAGTGATCTATCAACGCACAGCCCAAACCACTGGACGGATCGGGCTGAAATTTGGCATGCAGGTAGATGTTATGACGTAGGCATCCGCTAAGAAAGGATTTTGAAAAAATCCACCCCTAAAGGGATAAAATAGGGGATGAAAGTTTGTATAAATCTTATTAGATTTTCGACTGATTGAACTGAAATTAAAGATTGGAGTTACTATGATGAAGACGTCCGCTTAAATAGGATGTATTAGTTTGAACCTATCAGTACCTAAAATTTTTAGTTCTAAATGTTGACAATAGATGGCGTTAGCAGTCTTTTAAAACGCGCTATCGTTATGTTTTCACTGAGTTACATATACCCGATGATGAGTGGCCGCCGTATCTAATATTCTAGCAGATTATATTTGACGATTTTAGCTGTTCTTTTCTTGGCATATTTTGGATTGCATTTGTGCAGTATAATACTATTTGAATTTTTGAGGTTAGGTGTCATTTTTATAGTTAGATGCCACTTTGTTACAGAAGTGTGATAGGCATTGTCTGTTGACTGAAATATGAAACATCTTCATTATTACGCAGACGTAGTTGCGGGCAACAGCTAGTATATATATATATATATATATATATATATATATATATATATACTAGCTGACCAGGCGAACTTTGTTCCGCCTTAGAAGCAATAAATAAGCAGATTTTACATTTTATTAATTCATTTTTTTATTAGGAAAAACAAACAAATAAAATCAAATATTTTAATGATTCTTTATTGTTCATGTATTTTGGTGCATAGATTGCACTCTTCTCTTCACTTTGTGATATACGACAACATTACTCCCTCCAAAAAGGAAAGCTCAATATCCAAAACGCGCAAGGGTTTACGTCGTCGTGAGGAACGACGTAGTGCCTCGTTTAATGCTGCAGATGTTGAGAGTTGAGTTGAGGCTATTCAAGATCCTGCTGTTGAGCGTTAGGAGGCCCAGCTGATTTGTCTCCGTGTCCATTTGATAAATTTTGTTGTGTGATTTGAGTTGATGCACCAGGTTGATAAGTGAACGTGTCCGGTAAAACATGATCATTGACATCACCCCTACCTCGTTTTGATCCACGACTATAATAGGAATAATTATTCGGCTTCTTGTTGTTACTCACAGTATCGTTTTTCGTTTCCAAACTGTTATCGTTACGAATGACATCATTATCATCGTTGTTCTCATCGTTAGTTTCTCTTCGCCTAAGTTGATCAGAGTGTTTCCGTTTGATTACTCCGTTGTTCATTTCAACTTGATAGGAGTAAGTCTTGGTGCGTTTTGATATAATCTGGACATTCTTCTAAATTATCGTGATAGTCTCCTCCGCAGAAGACGCACATTTGATTGTTTCGTAGTTGACGTTTCTTCGATTTCAAAGTATCGTTACTTCTCGTTGTTCGTATAAAATGTTGCATTATTCATAAAATATAAATGCAGTTTTAACATGAAAAAGCTGTTTATTTTCAACCACAATGACATAAGTGACAGTTGTATTTTATTTATGTAACAACTTTATGTATCAGTTTATTGTTAATTATAAATTATTAAGACCATTAATCGAAATATAAACTATCCTATATCTCAAGTTAGACCAAATTACACATAAAATGCCAACTTTCATCGAAATCGGTTGACTTGGTGAAGAGTTCATTGGGAACATACATATGACACTGGATTTTTATATATTAAGATATATAAAATTAACATTATAAGGGTGGTCTACTCTGAAGGCTATCTCTGCGTTAGTATTATAAACCGATCTTAAGAGTAGAAGAGACCAATTCCAAGTACATGAGATTTAGCTTTACATATAACGTTTAAGATCAAAGGGTATCTACTTAATATGAGAGGAGGAGGATTTGAGAAGAAATAAAGATTATACTAATTGTTACAAAGAATTGTTTGTTTTCTTTAACGCGGTAGTAATCTAAAATGTTTTTGCATTTATTGTTCTGCGACGAGGTAGGCTCAATTGTGTGGATGTAACCGTGTGGAAAGTGTGTGCCAATAAACGGTGACCCCCAGTTCACGTCTCACCATTAAAAACAATCTTAAACCATCATCAAGTAGTTGCATTATTATTTATTTATTATATGCAATTTTTATATAATGAATTGATTATGTTATGAGTTTTTAACATCTACATAAATCGATTCATATAAATTTTTTTATTATTATTAAAACGATTTGTTTTATTCCTTCTCTTTTCACGCATGCGGCTATAGCCCTTGTGCGACAGAGACAACATGCATGGAGTGTATTACGAATTCATATAAATTATTTAACAATATATACATATATAGGTACTACCACGAATAAATATTTGTTTTGAGTGGAAAACGAATACAATATACATGTTTAATTTTTAAAAACAAATTCATAGTCGGTAATATAATATTTTATTATCAAAAACTTTATAGACGAAGAATCATTAAAAGTGATTTCTTTCTGACTACCAAGAAACCTTTTCAGGGAAAAGTTGTTGCTGAGTACCAGATTGCCATTAAATTTTATAAAAATCTCAGTATAATAAATATAATATTTCTTCATTCAAAATAATAATTATTTTATATACGATACTAAATTCAAGCCCTGATTGCTGAGTTCTACCGATTGTCAGTTGTTTTTAAAAAGGGGAAGAACAAAGTCATGGTTAAGTTAATAATGTAATTTTATATCCTGTTTGTTTTTGTAGGTAGTTTTTGACCCTTTGTGGGTCGAACTACAGATGTTAGTAATATCTACTAGGGTTTACATAAAAATATTATAGATAGATCGATCACTATGTTTTATAAAACAAATGAAAAGTTTAGTTTGAGAAGTTCAGTATAATTACGTTGATAATAATAATAATAAATTCTTTATTGAACAAAATAACAAAAGACGAACTTAATGCCATTAGGCGTTTTCTGCCAGTTAACCTTTGGGAGATGTGAGCGGTGATGTTGTAAATAGTGCAGAAAAATAAAATAATACACAAATAATTTGGGTTATAAATATATAATTACAGTAATAAATTAATATAATAATATAAATATACTAAATAATTATGTCAGAGGATCTTGTTCTTCTGTTTATGTAAAGCCGAGTCTCCTGCGCGTGTTTCTTCGAAACATTAGACAAAAACATTGAAACATTGGAGCGTGGCCGTACACAATGTTTTTGCTTTCCGTCGACCACGGAAAACAAAAACGTGTATGAATACAAAAATGTGTATGGCCACGCCCCAATGTTTCGATGTTTTTGTCTAATGTTTCGAAAAAACACGCGCAGGAGACGCGGCTTAAGAAGTGCTTGTGGAGATTGTTTTTAAAACTGTTTAAAGTAGAGGCCTGTCTAATCACAAGATGTAAATAGTTTGTTAAACATAAAGTGAAAACTTTATTAGATACTGATTCGAGATGTTAATCTCATAGTTGGTCAAATTTGTATGCGCCTGATCGAATCACGTGGACAATACGTGACCGTTGACTCTTAAAATTGATTGTATAACTCCGTTTTTATCTAATATTATTTCTTCCAATGCCTGTTTACATTTTAGTATTCATTGCGCCACGTTGCAGGTTGTGAGCTTTTAAAACAATACCAACTAATTAGCTCATATGTGCTTAATGATTTGGCGTAGAAAGTTATGAACGGTATTCAATAGATGAGTATTTCAATCATTCGAAACTGTGAATGACAATAATTAGTCAATTTTTGTCTTTGAATGTTACGTTATATAATTAATCATATTGGTGTGCCCTGACAGGGTGTCGCATTGACATGAAATTTTGAATATTGAAACAAAATTACGTTTTAATATTTGGATATATATTTTTTTGAAATGTGACGTCACGAAATTTAGGACACCCCCCCCCCCTCGTCACACCTCGTCTCTCCTCCCCCCTCTTAACGTGTGAAGTAATTTATAGAAGGGCCCTATGCAGTATAGATATTAGTACCTGCGATTGACGTTTACTTGTTTGTTATTAAAATAACTATATCGAAGGGATAGAATATATTTTTGAAGTATAGTGTTATATGCATAGCTAGTTGTATATATGTAAAAGATACAACATAATATTAATAATTATCTAAGATGCCCCTCAAAGATATTTAGAACAATGAAGATTCATTCACGATATATTGTATATACAACCTTCCTTTTTTACAGATATTATGTATTATCAACAATGTATGTATATAAATAAATAATATTAAATGATTAGACACTCAGCATGTGTTAATACTATCGAATATAATATAAATATAATATATGTATGTGTTACGTTCGTCATTTGTTTTATATCATTAGAACTAGCTATATTGTATATAGCTATAAGCATGTTATTTTAATTAGTGTGTTCGTATGCATAAATAGACTAGAGCAGTGGTTCCCAAACTGGTCGTCGCGAGGCTTTAAAAATATGATAAATGAAAAAACTTAAAAAGCATATATACATATATAGGCATATTTTCACTCTAATTAATTTAATAGCAATGAAATATTAGTTAAAAGCAGTTGGGAATGCGGCTAAAAGTAGGTCACAATACCACAAAGTTTGGGAACCACTGGATTAGAGTACAAACAGACAAATGCCTCGCTATGCCGGCTTCAGGAGTGTGGACCATCCATATTGGAAGGACATACTCCTTTCGTTATATCTGTAAATAGTATAATATTTATTGCATTGCTGTGTCCTGACAGGATGTCTAATTGTGACATGCAATAAAAATATTTGAATTTAGAATAAAAATAATGGTAGCTATTCTTTAATATACAATAATTTGAAAGTATGCAAGCGTCTACTACCTATACACGCATGTTCTTCGAAATGTGTGTCAGACAATCTAACATATTTATTATTTACACATCAATATAATAAATTAGAAACATAGTAATTATAACGTAATAAAACATAATATGCAATTTTTATAACATACATCTCTTCGTAAACAAGTCGTGTTTACACCATGTTGTAAGAGTTTTCGTCAATACGCCAATATATTATATCTCTAACACATTAATAACTAATATATACATATATACACAGGGCGACATCTATAGCTAAAATCGGGATCAGCTTGGAAGTCGCCGGGATAACAAGAGGAGTGTGCCCTGTTAATTTAGACAGAGCACATTCGTCTCCTCAAGCCGGCATAGTGGGGGCGACTGTTGCACGCGGACATCGGTCTGTAGTAACAGTTGTCTCCACTCATGGACCGCACTCTAGCTTAACATCAGGCGGAGTGTGGTCATATGCTGGGCTATCAATAAAAAAAAATTTAGAACTATTGTTTTATTCAGATAAGTGGTTGATTTTTAAAAGTTGAATTTAAGCCGTCAGTCAGTATGTAGTGGTTAAAATTTAAACCTGGCAACCGAATCCAAGCAAAATTATAGTCATTCAACAACTTTTTTGAATACTTACTACTAATATTTCGACTCATAGTCCAGAACGCAGTGTAAGGTATCACTGTATCTTCTTCTCAAAATGTAATATGTACGTCTTAATAAAACAATCCTTCATTTATATAGATAACATTTCTACTTTCATTTTTTTTAAAATCCAATTGGAATAAATAAGACGGTATTAGACAGTTCCGGGAATTGTTACTAGGGAATACAATACAGTAATACCCCGCTTTACGCAACCCCGTTATGCGCGGTTTCACTATAACGCGAAATACAAATTTCGCGCTTAATTGCCCCGCATTACGCGAAACAGTGCGTGTAAACATAATGTAGTCATCAACTTCTCTATGGTCGCGGGAATTTCAGTTTTTTCCGAAACGTATCCCTCGCGTAAAGCGGGGCAATACTGTACAACAATAAAATTACACTGAAAAAAAAAACCACAAAATATTGATATTTATTAAAATTAGTTTCAATGTATACACGCCTTAATACATATTTAATTACATAACGTTAGGTTTGTATCATATTGCACCGAAAAAATCAAAGGCTTTTAAATCTAATTAAAGATCGCTTGACCCAAAATATACATGTCTAAATTACAAACAGCTGCCATTACGATATTATTTTTATTATACTTACTACTCATTCATATCAAGTCTACACTATTAAGTTGACTTCATGAAACGAGACTACTGAAAAATTACTTAAATTACTACCACTGAAAAGTGTCTGTACACTGTCAAAATTGGAATGGCTTATAAATAAAGATTTACAGCTTAAAGTAATATAGTAGCTTAGCCTATCTATACTAATATTATAAAGATTGCGTATGTGTGGCGAATTGGCTCAAAAACTATTGGAGCTATTTCAAAAAATTTTTCACCATTTGAATGCTACATTATCATTGATCAATATAGGCTATATAGATTACAAGAAAAAAAATAAGGATTCTTACTAAAGCTACAATAATGTAACCCAAGGTTGCCAAAAATTGTCATAAAACGTCTGACATAGCTTTTTCTAAAATTCTAAATGTTTAAAAAATAAATCTCCACCCGGTTAAAGCCTTAGGATGATAAGGGAGAAACGGCCCAGTCGCATTTAGTTTCAGCTTGTAAGCATGACTCAATGGCTTAAATTCATTATCACTTCACTGGTAACACACTTAAAAGTGATTATAAATCATAAGCAATTCTAGTAAGGTTATTTTTGTGATTAAATTGCCGATTTATCTCGCTTCAAGATGGATAAACACATTCTAATAGTGCGAAGAATTTTGAAACGAAATAGTGTTACCTATATTGCGACATAATACTCGGTATTTACAACTTAAATAAACATGCACTCTATAGATTGGAAGCCTTGAACATCGGGCATTATGAAACTATTTGTAAAAACAAAACTTATTTATATTTATTTTTAATTAATGACGACCCGCCTTTTGTATGGCTTTACTTGAAACTCTTTTCAATACTATTGCTAATAATGCAATAAGTTTTTGTTAGCTGATTAAGGGTGGACAGACTGGGGTAGTATCATAGCCGCGTTTTGGAATCAATTTGGAAATACAATAATCTGCATATTCATCTCATTGAGCCGGCATATACCAGTTTAAATTCTATTAACACTAGATTTACGGACGTTTTCTATATATCTACATCTACTAAAACGCGTCAATTTGACGCATATCGTAGAGATTGGTATACCATATAGACAAGTTCAGTATATTTCATTCGATCAATGAATAAAAGTCATACAAAGAGATAAAATAAAAATTTAAACAGTTTTTGGTAATTCTCTGATAAAAGTCAAAATGCGTCAAATTGACGCGTCCCGTAAACCTAGTGTTAATGTGGTAGAATCTACAAAATCGTAATTTTACAGGAAAGCGATTTAAAGTTGTTATTGTGCATAGTTTGTTGTTGTATTAATCAAAACCGTTGGGAAAATATTAATTAAGAATAAGGGTTATATTTTGAAGTTTAATCAACATTTTGACATTAGTATGTAAGTGGACAATGTCAATATACAGGAGCTAAATCAAATTGATAATAATTTAATTAATTTGTATGTACATTTATATTTGTACTAGCTTTTACCCGCGGTCTCGCTCTCATTTAAGTCATTAAATAAGTATAGAAAATATAAAAATAAATATAGAAAAATTCCAAACAGCTGAAACTATAGTCAGTTGGAAGCTATAGTATATTTAATAAAAAGTATCATATGTTACTTCTAGTACCTCCAAAAATATGTGTACAAAGTTTCATGGTGATCGGTTAAGTAGTTGTTGCGTGAAAACGTAACAAACAAACTCGCATTCACATTTATAATATTAGTAGGGATTTGTATTGATAAGTAAAAGCACTCTATTGGAGCCCAATTACTAGAAGTAAATAAAAAAATGCTAAAATGTTATTGAAACTCGAAGGTTTATTTTTCTATTGACGAGTAAATTGTTTTATAATAACTAATTTCAAAGTAAAAGGTTGGCTCTATAAACGGAAGACGCTGTATGTAAATAATTGACTCTTTAAGTGCATGTCCTATGGGAAATTGCATCTGTTTCATGTTATTATTCATAAATACCAACACCATTGTGACATTTTGTATGCACGTCATAGCGGCGCCATTTCTTCATTATCGCATTAAAAATTCTCTTTCATGTTCACCATAATATTTGTATAATATTACGTTTGAAGGGTTGATTGACGTAATGTATGAGAAAACACCAGGTGTGTCTCTGTATTAGAATTTCAATAAAATAATACCACAACAAATAAAAATAAAATTTATATATTTTTTTTCTATAATTGGTCTATATTTACGTACATAAAAGCTTGATAGTTCTTTATAAATACAATAATAATAATAATAATAATAATAATAAATCCTTTATTGTTTTAAAAATGGTATTACAATTAAACACACATAAAACACAATCTTATCACTAAAGGATTGAATATATTTTTAGTAGAGATGTGCCGATTGTGACTTTGGCCGACTAGCCGATTAGTCGGTTGTAAATAAGCCGACTAGTCGGCCGACTAATCGCCGACTAGTCGGCCGACTAATCGGCCAAGCCGACTACGGTTTAGGGGATTCCCGTGGCGCTTCGTTTACAGCTGATTCGCTGCAATTTCAGTCACTACTGACATGTGGACAAATATAAATAACAAAAAAAGTTTTACAGCTCACTAGTTTGACGATAGTTTCAAATATCATCACGCAGTATTGCAATATATGTCATTAAATGATATTTTGACTTGTTTTTTAATTAAGATACTAATTTTGTTTGATAAATGTCGTCAATATATTTTCTTGACAAGGAAGTAACACATACATTTTATTGAGAAATAGACACAAAGTAAGAAGCCGGATAGTCGGTGCTTTTTACCGATTAGTCGCCGACTAGTCGCCGACTACGATAGTGGCCGGATAGTCGGCTTTACCGACTAGTGGCCGACTAGTCGGAACATCTCTAATTTTTAGTTTAAATTCTATTTCTTGCTGTAGCCTAAAGCTTGAACTTAATGTAACGTTTTATAATATTATTGTTATTATTAGTTTATATACAAATATCTATATATACATATCTTTTAATAATATAAATAAATAAATATAAAAATATTACCTATGGTCAATCCAAGAAGCTTAGACGTCCTTTTAGTAGAGATTGTATTCATAATGTCACTGTGGGAAAGGGTGTCTTATTGGTATTTATCCCTCTCGCACTTTGCTATCTCGTACTATATCTTACATCGCACTTTTATGACACGTGAGACTAGCGCGATCTCTTTCACACTCATTACATTTGGCTGTCAAAATCATATTTTCCTACGTCAAACTTGAAATAGACATTTAGAACTTATGATCTTAATGTGTGCATGCAATTATAATACTTAAGGTGGTAAACAATTTTTGACGCCGATAGTACCTACTAACAGTATATTGTACAGGCTATGATTGGCGAGTGATTTTTACACGTCATGTGATTTTCCGAAATCTCCGTAGATTCACACAATGAGCTAGAGCTTAAAGGGCCTACACGATATAAATGTTATATATATTCCCTATTTTAAAGTTGGTCGCCTTTTTTAATGTTAAAGTTACCATCTCAAATAGATAACATATTAAAAACAAAAGAATATAGATAAAATAGTTTCAAATTAATTAATAAATTTCTCATAGGAAATCACTGGTTGTTAGTTAGCTTCTGCAGTTAATGTGGTTATTCTAGGATGTGTTGCGCGAGTGTTCAAAGGAAGATATTGCGTAAAGCAAGTTATCTTGTTTGCCTTCCGCGCCGATACATGTGTTGTAATATCACTTCTATGGGAGTTTTAAGAGATGTATAATTTACGTTTATAAATATAGTTTAAATAAATGAATTTATATAGCGTAGCCAATAGATTAAGTGAACTATATCAAATGAAAACTCTGAAAATTATATTTACACTATATTACCAATCTCTTATAATCTAAGCACACACATCCGTTCCCATTCGCAACCAACATCCAAGTCCTCATTCGCACGTCCCTCGCGTTCCTCTTTTGTTTCATTCCAAATTCAAATTTACAGTTTTATTTATAAAAATATATATACTATTAACATCGCCGCCGCAACCCATTTTCTGTCGACGACATACAGTATTATAAAGAGTTATGTGGAAGTATTTGCGTCTGGTTACGTAGATGATTAGGGCTTTTCTTTATATGTTGTTAGATAGAAACTAGTACAAGTTTCTTAACATTTTTTTTAAATTATAGAGTTAATAATAATAATAATAATAATAATAATAACTCTTTATTGCACACATTATACAGAAAAAATAAAAATAAAATAAAAATAAAAAAAAAACAATAGGCGGCCTTATCACTGAGTAGTGATCTCTACCAGGCAACCAACCTTTAATTAATTGTTTCTTCTTTTTTATGGCATTAAATCTTGGCCAATATCAAATTTATCTTATACTAGTAGTAATTTAGACTAGTAAACATCTTTACTGACATGTAAAACTTATACTTAATATTATTATATCTATTGTTAAAGTGAACAAGATGCTATTACAGTTGCTACCAGGGGCGGCTCGTCCTAAAGAGCGCTAGTGCAGTGCACTCCCACGAAAATTACAGAACTTATATTACAGCGGCGTAGATATAGGTAATATAATATACTATTGTATAGGCATAGTAGAATAGAATGAATGTAATGTAAGGATAGTATGTATTATGAAGAAATATAGATTACTTCTGTAATTTTCGTAGGAGTGCACTGCACCAGCGCTCTTTAGGACGAGCCGCCTCTGGTTGCTACATGTTATTAATTGCATAATTGTATTTTGACAGGTCTAAGTGTTCCTATAGAACATCGTTTCTTAACTATTTTTATGGCGCGATGCACGAAAAAGCCAAAAAGTTAAATAAAAAGTTTTGCGACGCCCCAGTACATTTTATAACACTACACTAAAATTCATTCCTTTAATAAACGTATCTTTTGTAGGTACCTATATGTAGTTTGTATTTATTATTTTTCAACAGACTGCGACCTTCTTTAAAAACAAACTCGGGCCCCCGCTTGAGAAACGATGCTATAGAAAAATATACATGACCTTATCGTTACGAATCTCACTTGTCTATAGCTTTTATCGATAATAATTTCAAATGTGTCACATCACTATTGCAAAATGTCAAAACGGACATCATAGCGTGTTGGAACCTATGTATGTATGTATGGTATCATAGAGTAAATCCCCAACATCATTTGCTGCCGTTTTTTAAACCCTGTCCCCTTACTAGAGCTTTATGTTACTTAAGCTTTCTCTAGTATTGAAATTAATAATAATAAATTTCGTTATTAATAGATGAAGGTAGGTATGATATTTTAAGTAAAAAATTTGAATTTGGGTAGAATAGATATATAAGGATATATAACCCTATATCACCATTAGAAAGAAAGCTTCATCAGTTTCAATATAATTGGGGTCAGGAAGATGTTTGTAATTGAACAATAATTTGTTGGAGTCGGCTTTATTTACATTTAAAGGGAATATTGTTTATTAATTAAAATTTCGTCGATAAAGTTAATAATAGCGTGTTTTTTTTTAAGTTAATTAAAACTTCAATGAGGATGATGTGATCACTGTTCTGAATAAAAATTAATATAATTTAAAAATAGTATTTAGACAATTTCATTATTTTAATTAAAAAACAATTGTTTTTTTTTATGTTAATGTATAAAATTTTAATATATATATTAACAAAACTCAAATCCCAAACGAATATTTATAAGCATTAATTTAATTAATAATATTAATTTAAAGCATTAAGCATTAATTGAGATTGATTATTGTTGAAGTGTTATAACCAAGGAGGGGTAAACAGGACTCCACATGTCGTGAGAGGTGGAGGATCATAATACGTCACATCTCAGAGAGGGGCATGCGCATATAAGCGGTGTCAGCATCGTCGTTAGATAGTGCGGCAGTTGCCGGCGAACGATTTACCTCCAGTGATCAAAATGAGGGGGGCAACATTCATGGTGGGTCCAACATACGATTTCTTGTGATATGTGAAAGAAAAGTGTTTGTGATTGTGATATCGGGTTTTCGCGTATTGTGATATATATTTTCGATATAAAACAAATATGTAATAAAAATATATTTAAATAAGAAAAAAAGACAAAATTATTTTTAAAAAAGCGAAATGATATAGGTATTAAGAAAAAATAAATTCTATCAATAAAATATTAAAAATTAAATGCATAAATTTATTAAATAAAACGTATGTGTTTTTATAGGACTGTTATTTTAGTATGTGTTATTTATGAGATGATAAATGTGATATTAATATTTTTTAATAATAATAATTATTATTATATTTTTATATATAAATATATGTAGTCTTCTCCTCGACGCATTTATTATTTTTAAAGTGTTTAAAACATGAAAAATTACTTTATTAATTAACTTCTACTTTTTATTACATAAATTATCTTTCCAAGTTCTTACTTTTAGTAAATATTATTGCGTGATATTTAACTAGTTTTATGATGTTAATATTTAAAAGAAAGTATAAAATCATAAGTTATAAAAATAGTACGTAATTTAAAACAAATAAGTGCGCATATGTTAATTATTTATTTTTAAAAAATCGAACAATAATAAATAAATAATTATAGAGTTTATCAAAAATAATGAAATAAAAAAATCATTTAGGGACAAGGAATATTTGATATTACCAGTTAATTTGAATATTAAGTTTATGAGAATTTTTTTTAAAACTAATTCACTATCTAGTAGCATCATAAAAAAATTGGGTGCTTTTTCTTCCAAATTTAACCCGAGAATTTTTTTTGTAACAATTTCTTCTTCGAAATAATTTCTATTGTAGTTTAAGCTTTTCGTTCGCAGACCGCTTGAAAGAAAATCTTATAACACCAATAATATTATAAATAAATTTAAATTTAACTAATTCAATTCGGACTGAGTAGTTAGTAAGTTCAATTTTATAAACTTATTATATTTATTAAAAACAAAATATGTATATAAAACCATACAACTTCCTCGCATATACAAAAGCTCAATAAGAAACCGGACAATGTAATGCGCGAACGCAACGAGCATAAAATAACAGTAATTTAGCTCGAAAGTGAAATATAATTAACGATCACTGTTTCATTGTTTTATGCGAAACTCACAACAATCTTCACTGTCAACGGGCACATAATCATCATTAAGACGAGATTTGTAAAGCGACCTTTACTAAAATATATATGAAAATAAATAATTATTAAATAAAGTTGAATATTTATAAGAAAAAAATCTATTTTACATACATACATATAGTATGTATAACTTTTAAAAGCGCTAAATATTAAAGTAAATAGTTATTGCAACATATAACGTTGAAAAAGTTGGGACCGGTCCTTGTTTATCCCAAAATGTAATATGTTGAGATTAATGAGATGCAACATTGTAAGAACGACCTTTACGTCTTGAACAAAGCGACTCAGTGTTTTATGAATAACTCACTTTCACTTGTTTTTATGCTACATGTTTTTTTATATGAGTTTTTTAAATGAGCATAATATTACAATTGTTTTTGCAGTTTGAAATGAAATGTTGTTATTATTTCCAGCTTTGGGTGTTATGCGCCCTCACAGCGGCTTTGGCAGTGCCAGTACCCGAGTCAGAGGCGGCATCAGACGCAGTTCAGGTGCGAGTGAAACGCGGAGGTTGGCACTCACCACCAGAAGGCGTCTGGAAAAAGAAACTAGTGTGGAAAGAGGAGTGGAAACAAATATGGAAAACAGAGAAGAAATTAGCTTGGAAACAAGAATGGAAGAAAGAAAAAATACCAGTTTGGAAGACAGAGAAAATACCACAATGGAAGGAAGAACAAGTGCCTGATTGGAAAATTGTACAAAAACCTATATGGAAAGAAATACAAGTTCCTATTTGGAAGGAAGTACAAGTACCTGATTGGAAAAAGGTGTGGAAACCAGTATGGAAAGAAATTAAAGTCCCAATTTCCAAGGAGATACAAGTGCCTGAATGGAAACAATCATATGTACCTGAATGGGTGAAGGAGGGTGTTCCCGGAGAAAAATATTTGGGAAAAGACGATCACGGTTGGGAATACACAAGTCACGATTTGTGGAGGAAGAAAATGATCTGGAAGCCCGTATGGAAGAAAGTATGGCGTACCGAGCATAAACAAGAGTGGGTAACCGACAAGAAATTGGAGTGGAAAGAAGAATGGAAACAGATCTGGCGGACGGAAAAGAAACAAGCTTGGGTATCACAGAAGAAACAAGAATGGGTAGATGAGAAAGTTCAAGTATGGAAAACCATCAAAACGCAAATATGGGTCCCCGTACAAAAGAAAATTTGGGTAGAAAAATGGAAGCAGATCTCTGTGCCAGTGTGGAAGACGATAGAAGTCCCTGCATGGAAAAAAGTATGGAAGCCAGTATGGACCAAGGTGTGGGTTCAAATTCATCACGAGCACCACGGTTGGGATTAGATAATGTGTAGGTAAATATTTTGTACATATAGATTAAAATGTAGTCATTGTTAATAAATGTTGTTACCAGGACGATGCGTCGTTTAAAAGTTATTGTTCTTTGCAGATGTTTTGTTTTTGAGCGAATTTTTATTATTTTTTGTTGGCTTTGCGTGCGCCCTTTGTTACCTTAATTAGATACTTAAATATGTATATATATATATATGTACACCTACCATTACATAGTTACAATCGTGGAGTTCATGCTTTACTCTTAATTTTTTTTTCAGTTTTTTAATTGAATCGTATGTTAGTGTGTTTTATCGACATTATTATAACAAACTTTCAAACGAATGTTTATTTTATTCAACAATTCAAATTTTATATTATTTAATGTTTTTTTTTCAAATAAAATTTGCATAATATATAAACGCATTTTTCATATATGATTTATTATTATTAGTAAAAGTGAAAAAGTCTAGAGTAAAGTTTGTGTTGACTTCATAAAAAGGTTACGTCTGTATAAACGTACAGATGTAACCAATTTTTATGTATATTTTCGATATATGTATCAGCATTTCTATAAATTCATGGGGGCTGTTATTTCAAACACTTTTCAAATTAAAATTAAATTACTCCAAATATTCGCTATCAATAATAATTACACAAATTAAAATTGTATTTCTTTTTTATTAATTCTAATTTAACTTATATAGTCTTGAGAGATTGATAAACCAGCCCCAAATTGAATAAGTAACGGTTTCATATTGAAATTTGTTTTATTTTAAACGCATAGATCAAGGTTTGAACCCAAACGACTTAAGTACGATGTTTAGTTCTTTTTCCATTTAAGTTACTTTTACACTCAAAATAAATAAGAATGAATAAGTTTAATATCTTTTTATTTTATATATATTATAGTTTACACTATGTTAGGAAGATGGTTAGACAAGCTCGGTAGACGTACGGATATAAATATGTACACAATCTATATTTAAAGATAATTACTCCGAAGACCAGAAAATATCCTTTGGCGCGGGTATAAACCGGATCGTTGGCGTGGCGACGCTTGCCGTGGCGATGGGTCGCCACGCTATACTATTTTACTTATTACGCCGGACAATTCAATATACACGACACTATAAATCTAGTTGGTCGCGTCTGAACTGAAAATCGAGTTGGCCGCGCTTTGTCGTGTTGAGGTGAACATCGTGTATATTGAATTGTTTCATTAAGCAATAATTAGTTCCTGTTGTAATCTTGTCTTTTACGCATATGACTTGAATAAACTCGATGTTTCACATCTGCCAGGCGTCCCGTGACGGCTCACATTTTTTTTTAATGGACTTCTAGTAAATAACTTCCAAATGGGTCTATCCATGTGCCCACCGAATTTGTCTAATAATCCTGTATGCCTGAAAAGAAAGAGAAATGTTTGGAGACAGTCAGAGTGACAGAGTGACATTGGAGTGATTTGGGTGACCTGATGTCTGTCTACCCTAATGAATGAAACGCTTAAGTTTATATTGCTGTAAATAACAGTTTATTATATAATTTCCGAATAATATAAAATCTGCCAAAATTTCTTATAGTTATTCCATAGGTTATTTATCTTCTACGGCGAGGCAAATACCACGCAGAGGTCCAGGTTAGATTCTCGCAACAAGTAAATATTTATTATTACAGGCAGTCCTCAACTTACGTCGAACAATTTTTTGACACTATTCCTCAAGCATACGTCAATTGTTTCGATTTCCGGCATAGGAGAATTCACTTGTCGCGAAGTTTTGTTTCTCCAAACACGACTTCGTTGTTGCAGCCAATGGATCAACGAGTTATTGCGTCTTTTAACCTAACCCTTGGATTTTACACGTAAACATGTGAAAAAATATGTCTCGATTTACGTCGTTTCGATTTACGTTGCTTATTTCGAGAACCTGAGTACGAGGACTGCCTGTATTTATTTCGTATCTGGGTTTTGTAATATGTTTTTGTGTTGTCTTTATGCTGATATCCGATAGTATAGATAATTTCTAATATAACATTTGAGGAGACAGTTTTTTGAAGAGATGTTAAGGTAAGGTTAACATTCAGGTATACTTAGCTATACGCATGAGCGTAGCCAGCCATGGGCTCAGGGTGGGGCAGCAGTCTAAAATAATATGTAACTAGCAAATACCCGCAGTCTTACCCCGGTTATTTTTTTCATACAAAAAGGTTACACCCCCACCCTATAGCACCCTGTATCTGTATGTATAATTCGAATTATCCAAAACAGATAATTAAGTTTTTTAGGTTTGATTAAGGACTTTACAGGTCAGATCAAGTGCCCCACTCTGCCCCACCCTGGCTACGCCCATGGCTATACGAACATTTATCTAATTTATTTTTACACGTTTTATAAGAGAAAAGAGTTGTTATTGTAATTATAAAGTAATCAAACTATACTTTCCTATTCCTTATCTCCTAAACCATTCACTTGTTTCTTTTTTATTTTTGTAGATATAGACATCTATGGTGGCATAGTGCTATCAACTTGGTAGGATCTACGAAATAGTAATTTTTCAGAGCGATTCAAAGTTATTATTGTGCATAGTTCGTTTGTGTAGATTTTTCGTATCTCAGCAACCATTTTCATGACATGGAGAATTATATTTTGAGGCTATTTTAAAATACGAAAATTGACAAAATGTTACTTCAGACTATATTAATAGGATCCGCCGATACTTGTATAAAATTTATAGATAACACTATGAAAAGTGGGAAATAACAATATTAAAATTATTGTTATAATAAACTACAAAAAATATTGAAGTTTCTGTAATTAACAAATAGATTATTTTGGTTGACTGTCACTACGGCGAATGTGCACAATCCAATTTGATAGGACATAAGTCACTCATTACACTTAAAAATCACTGGTCGTACTAATCTACAAATATGTAGGTAGGTACATAAAAGTTTTATATTACAGAAAAGACAGTAAATTTCAACTAGTTTTCAAAATTTACTAAACGTACACGTACGTAAAAAGACGACAAGATATCTCTTAATTCTTTTATTTATAATATATGATTTTATTTATTTATTTAATTCATTTATAACTTCTACTCGTAAATATGTGTTTACTATTTATTTTATTTTTATTTATTTATTTATTTATTGGGCCCACAAACAGGGCTCTACAATTAGTCTTGGAATTAACATCGTACTAAGCATTATAACAATCAGATTGTAGGCCCTATGCATAGTGGACACAGCATGCACTTACATTACAAAACTATTTACAATTAAAGCAAAAAAGAAACAAAAATACAATCATTCATCAATTAAATCAAAATAACAATCAAATCAAATAAAAAATACAGTAATTCAAATGTCAAAATTAAATTATAGGATTACAAATTATTCAATTATTATTATTACTTATCATTGCTCCCTGTATATCACTGCTCACCCTGGCAAAGGTTACTAGGTAGATAATGCTAATGGCCAGTGGCGGCCTTAGGGGGTGGCGAACGGGGCAATCGCCCGGGGCCTCGCTCTTGCAGGGGCCTCGCGCAACAACCCAAGCAAATTTAAATTTTTTTGAGAATATTTTTTTATCGTTTTTTTTATTAAATAAGTTTTATTTATTTGTATAACTTTAGCACTTCTTGTCAAATACCTAAACCAAACAACCAGATCTACTTTCGCACAAATATTTTTCACGACGGACAAAGGGCCTCACAAAGACCTGTTGCCCGGGGCCTCGCAATGGGTAAGGCCGCCACTGCTAATGGCATTAAGCTCGTTTATGTACCAATTTTGTATGCAATAAAGAATTTATTATTATTATTATTGATTTGAAAGAATAGTCACAGGTAAGACTCATAATGAACATATGTCGCATTATTAAAGAGTGAGTGAATGAATTAATGTATAGATTAAGTTGACGGTTTTTGCTTACGGTCTTGTTCGAGTTAAAATATACTTTGACAGCACTAATGGATTCTATTCATAAATTTAAAGAATAAATGAATTAAAGACCTTCATTATACAGACTTATTCTTGTACTGTTCTAACAGTACAGTAATACCCCGCTTTACGCGAGGGATACGTTCCGGAAAAAATCGCGTTAACTGAAATTCCCGCGACCATAGAGAAGTTGATGACTACATTATGTTTATACGCACTCTTTCGCGTAATGCGGGGCAACTGAGCGCGTAATTTGAATAGTGAACCGCGCATAACGGGGTCGCGTAAAGCGGGGTATTACTGTATTAAACGGCGTAATCAAAAGGTTGTTACTTGGACTAATAAATACTATTATACAATATTTTTTATATATGTCAAATTTCAAATGTTTATTCCGCATAGGACCTTTCATCTACGGAGATTTCGGAAAGGCATATGACGAGAAGAAATCACAAGAAACTCGCCAATCTTAGCCAGTACAATAATAATAATTTAAGGGCCAATTTGAATCTTTTTACGCAACAGTAAACAAGTGAAGTAATTAAAAAAACGGAACTTGTTATTTCATCTTGAGTGAAAGCAAAGAGTGAAAGACTCAAAAACATCACTGATTAAAATCATGCTAATTTTAATTCGTATAATAAAATCTCTTTTCTTTTGTTTTTAAAGTTTATTCTCACGTTTTTACATAGCAAGCAGACTGATTGAGGTGAACCTTTATGTTCTATATTTTCTAAAGAAATGTTTAATGAGGTCATAGGCGTGCAATCAAATAATTTTATATCAACTCAAAACTTTTAATTTACTACAAACAAAAGGTATATTTTGCAATGTTTTTGTTTTGATGGAGGTTGAGATGAACAAACTTGAAAAGCAAATTAATACTAATAAGATAAAGCGACACAGTTACAGTCTAATTAGTGTATTTATGCGTAAGAAGACAATTTTAAAGTAATGAAATATTAGTTATATGTAGTGGGGGTCGCGGCTAATAGTTCTACGCAAAAGCCAATATTAAAAAGTTTGGGAGCCACTGATTTGATGACATTAGTTCGCAGGAGCACATTCAGCTCTTCAAGCCGGCATTGCGGAGGCGAGTACTGCCTGTAAATATTTCTCCACGGTAGTGGCTTTCGGGCAGAATTATAAGAAACTGTATCAAAAATATTTTGGTAGAAAAAAGATTTAAAGATTGACTACAATGGGACTGTTATTGAAAGAGTAGCTTAGTAGAGACTTGGCAGAAAATTACATATACTCGTATGTACTATGAAATAAATTACTGAACATTTTCTTTCAATTAAAACTGTATAGGGCCTAGTGGTCTTAAATCTTAAAATATATTGGCTACATTATTATCAAAAACGTATTAAATATGAAGAGAGCTTAATCAATCTTTCATCAACTGAGAAATAACCACTAATAAACTGTCCGGTAACATTTAGTAAAAAAGAAAGCGATTCCGAAAAACTTCAAGCGTCTTATTTTTTAAAACAAAAATTCGAAAGTGCAACCATCAAGATCGCAACCTTTTAAATGATTTACTATATTAATTATTTTATTGTATTTTAAAACTTTACTACACATATAACATGCAAAAGTCGTTGAACATTTTCTACTAAACCTTTGGGAGCAAACAGCTCACGAGGCATGACGCTGTTAATCGTTATGACGTCATAGTAGACGGAGCTGCGAGTCATTGACCTTTTCTTTGGTCAAATTTTGATTTATTAATTAATTTACTTTTAGTAAATGGGCTCCAATAGAGCGCTTTTACTCGTCAATACAAATACAAATATAAATAAAATAAATTTATTAATTTAATAATTATCAATTTGATTTAGCTGCTGTATACTGGCATTGTCCACTTACAAACTAATGTCATATCATATACATATGTGTGGCGGTCGATTCTACAAGCCGAAAATTCTTATTTAAGAAGATTTGAGGTTTTGACGTTTAGTCTGTCAGTGTCATCTTTCTTGTCTTTTTATTGCCACAATGCATTGTGATAATTATATTTTTAATCCGTAAAAATCAGCAATATTATTACACTTAAGTTTCTCCAAATATATATATAATAAATCTACTATGATGTAGAAGAATAGCTGCTGTATAGGGGCATTGTCATCCTATTGTATACCTAAGGGTAAACATAAAATGCCATTGGTTATGTCCAAGCTTTAATATCTATAAGATATTCAACTAACGTGTAATATGATTTTTTGGAACCACTATAATTCAAAATTAAGGCGTACTTAATTTAGTAAACACCTGCCTGTCTACACGTTTACACTAAACATGTTTATAGTAAATTTAGTGAGTACAATTAAAAAAATAAAACAATTTATTTGTCAAGAAAATCAGTTTTATTGATATAAAGAATTACAATTTTTATTATTGCTTTATCGGTTTTATTTTGAGTTTGAATTCTGCTCAATATAAAATAGTACATAGTATATTGTGAGTCATAAACAGTTGAGCCATGAACAAAAAACACAATAAGATCGTACTAGTCTAAACACACAACTACAGTAATGCCCCGCTTTACGCGAGGGATACGTTCCGGAAAAAACTGAAATTCCCGCGACTTTATAGAAGTTGATGACTACATTATGTTTATAGGCACTATTTCGCGTAATGCGGGGCAATTGAGCGCGAAATTTGAATGTCGCGTTATAGTGAAACCGCGCATAACGGGGTCGCGTAAAGCGGGGTATTACTGTAGTAATAAGATTTCAATCACGACAAATAATGACTAATAGGGTAGATGAATATTTAAATGTCATCAGTACTACTAGCATTGTAGAAATTAGTTAACGCTAGTAATACTAAAGTAAATACCTCAAATTAACATGATGTTTTTTTTCTTAGTAATATTTTTAAATAGTTTTTTTGATACATTGAGTGCAATTTTAAACATCTGTGTAAGGTTCGTCGGCTGTACGTTGTTTATTAATATAAAAAGCAATAATAAACCTAATAGAAAAATAATTTAAAAAACCTTAAAATAAAGGCCATTCTCACCGGCGAATATTCTAAAAATAATACTGATCCATACAGACAGAATTTAAAAATTAGAATAGTGATATTTTAATTATAATAATACTATTTAGAATCAAATTCAAATAAATGTATAGACGCTATTTAAATAACAATCGCTATTGAATGACAGTTACTATTTTAAAATTTAAAGTTCACCGGCTCCGAAACAACCGTACACCTTAAAATTACAACAGCTGTCTACTAAAATGTTATGTATACGTTCTTTAGACAACTGAGAACCTACATTCAGCATTGAAGACAGCCGTTTTAACTAAAAAGAAAAACCTAACACTAATTAAATATAAAACCCAACAATATTTTGGTTTTATACTATTATATTAACCGTTTGAGTGCGAATACGAATAGGTAATGCGCCAAAATTGCGGTTCGTCGATTTAGCGACGATTGCGTCAGTCAGAGTTTGGTGTTTAGTTGTGGTACGTACTGTTTTGCAAGTTTTATCGAAAACTGACATTGTAATTAAAAATAAAAATTATATATATATAATATATGTCACTTATTTAGTTTATATGCTTATATGTGTAATTTTATGAATAAAAAAATATTTATTCTCAATTTCTCATAGCAATTCTCAATTAACTTACCAAAAACCCATAGCACTCAAACGGTTAAGCATTATCGAGTAGACATTGAGCTCAAGTCTGTGTAGTAAGGTTTATAGTCTATGATTAGAGATCGAATTGAATCCGTGTCTTTGGGATCCATTCATATTTAACATGATAAAAGTATCTCATACAAAAATACAAATACAATCAAGTACTCACGGGTCAACTTACTAGACAGTACACTTAACAACATAACTATGTCAACAGTCTAATTGTGAACTCTTTTCTACTAGACATATTTTAGTGCAAAATTCTAAGTCTATAGCTAACCTTACATGGGGTTTTACGATATTTATATCTAGTTAATAATAGCTAACACCTTATTAACAATATAAATATAAAATAAATCTCAACCACTTCACACCCTCGACCACATATGTGGACGTTTCGTTACTTATAATCCTAATACAGTTACTATCAATAATAAATAGAGCAACAATTTGTTAACACTGTATTCACTACAGAATCCCTCAATAAGAGAAGAATTTTGAAGTAAATATAAGATAACCTGTAAAAGAATTTAAAATTTAAAAAAAAAAACAAAAAAAAAATAGTTAAGGCCAGTACTACTTCTAAATTAACCTTTGTTACCAAACGGATTTGACATATTTTCCTAATGTTAAAACTCAGTCAGAATAGAGTACACTATACTATGGATGTTACGTCATTCTAAAAATATAGATTTTTGTTTTATTTAACACCTATTTTAGGTGACACATAGAATTATCTGTAATTTAAATAAGGCAGCCTGTTGTTACATTAATTATTTTTACTCACGAGTGGTTTGAACTACACTTCAGTGCAAAATAATCGGATCATCTGTGTCTATTTAGTATATTAGGCCGTATATTTTAATTGTAAGGAATTAACACGAGCGACCCGATTTCTTATCTCGCTGTTAATACTATTTAAACGCTATAATCTTAATACAATGTACAATTCTTTCACACGTTTCATGAACTACGTCATGATAAAGTTTAAGCACATATCTTTCATATCGTTATTGGCATCAGAAAAAAATTTTAAACATAAAATCGCTCTATCTGGCTTAATGTCGTTGGAAAGTAACTAACATACAGTCTTATTAGAATATAATAAATAAAATAAACGTCTTATACGTTAATATAAATACACTTAAACTACCATTTGTTATCTAACTCTAAAATTGGTGTTATAGTTTCTATCTCCTCCTGCTTCTATAATATAAATAATATAATAAACTCCACATTTACTCATAATAATACAAAACACACTAAAGTCACTGCGGTGAGACCGTCTACCCAAATACTTAATATTACACCTATAAGTATACTTATTTAGAATCTAAATACTAAGCTAGAAAACACGCTTTTGTAATTATATTACTAACAGAAAATAATAAAATAGTATTAAATCAAATCTTAGAATATTCACCTAACAGAGATCCATTTTAAATGTCATAACCTCCTATTTAACGCTTTCTATACTGTTTAAGATAAAAGTCATACTATTAAAATATATATCAATTTGTTCTTTTGTTTTTTATTTTAAAATAGTCTTGTATCAACTTTAGTATCAGTTCCACTTAACACTTACTAAATCAGTGTCTAGTGGCTGTGCAGAACACCGAATTAAATTTGTATGCTTAATTTTCAAATGACGTCACGGCTTATGCTCTAAGAATAGTAATTATTAATTTCGCAGTGTATTTTAATCCGTAGGAAAGCTGCCGTCATCGTGACAACGCCTCTGCAACCCACTTGAACCACCAAGACTGCAAAATTCGTGGATTAAAATAAAGTATTTAAAATCGCGTATAACTGCGATAATTTACAAAGAGCTGAGAAATAGCACATTTTTTCAAATTATTCTTAGCAAATATTGATCAAAATGACGTCATATAATAATATGTATTATTTAAGCAAATTTAATTCGGGGTACACAGCCACTCAGTTACCACTATATAATACTGGTTCGGAGACTCCTCATCAGCTCATCGAGAGATTCTTCGCTATAAAAGCAAACTACATTTATATCCTTCTTCATTTCAGCGATTTGGTCGACCGAATGCATTTCCAATATGCGCACTGCATGTTGGAGACACAGGTCAGACTTTTTACCTGTTATGCCCGACACCTAAAACACAATTTATACATTTCAATCGCTAGGAATATTTTAAAATTTCCTTTACTAATAAAAACATCTAATTGGACACAAAGTTCTTGAAAAAGTTAAATTTCATGTTCACGACTGAATCAATTGTTACATTTATCTTTATCTATTTATGAATAATATTAATATATAGTTTTCGATGGTCCCACACTAGGCATTGCCTGTCACGTGAGACCCGTTTGCTTCAACGACTCCGCATGTGTTCGTTTTACAACGACATCTCAGATGAATTTGATATTTCTACGCAGAGTCGTTCAGCCATCAAGAAACTAGCATTAAAATAACTATTGGTTTTAATGGTTTATTGTATTTTCTATATATCTTGTGTTTGAGTTCAATAGGATTATGTATTTATTGTATTCTTTAACTTGTAATCTGTAGTCTATCTTTTAAAATAAAATAGAATAAAATTTAAAAAAATCATATTTCAGACTAAGAGTGGGCAATAATTGTAAATTTAAATAATATAATTGTTATAAATTACCTTAGAAAGGAACAATGTGCGTCGACAAATATCACATTCGGTATGGTCACCAACATTCCACGAATGAAAGAAGGATTTCTTTTTTGGCGGTTGCTTATTAACGTTCACCTGAAATTTTTTTTTCTTTATATTTTTAGCATTTTCAATCGCAGTAATTGGGTAAGTACTTTTGTATGTCACTAATCTATCTGTTGTGAGTTAGGATTTTAGAGTTGGCAACACTGATGTCGGAACGGCAGAAACATGGTAGACACAATAAAGGAGTGGTCTTTTATTACTAAATCGCATACTTAAACACTATCGAATAGTATCAGTACTTACAAGAACTCCTAGCTTCTCCAAAGCGTAACGGTTTTCAATTTCGTCCCGTATTATAATGTCTAATGAATTATGTATTTGTATTTTTACAGCCTGTGGACTCTTCGGGTCGTTTGCAATTGATATAAGTAAATGTTCCAATGAAAACATTGTCGGCTCACAACTATCTCGCACTTCCTGCAACAAATTATAAACAAAAATACATACAAAAACCTGATAAACTACGATGTTGGAAAAAATCACATGAACTAAGGCATTAATGTAATGAACTGCCTTTTTATTTCCTTTATTTAATTTTAATGTAGTTCAAGTTACAGAATCAAAAAGTGTCAACGACCGAAGACATACACAAACAACTGCAAAACACCTGATACACACATATGTAGAGGCTATCTGATTAAATACCATGCCATTATTCATTAGAACAACAGTGTATACTCCCTCCCCTCCCTCCCTGTATTGCCTTCTCCCTCTTCTTCTTTCCCTTTCGATCTTCTCTCTTCTGTCTATACTACTTTGTTACATCTACTACTTTCATGCACAAGGTTATGTTACACCGCCTGCCTTATTTAGGGATTTATAGAAAAAACAAATATGAAAAACACCTCACCTGAAAATCATTTTGCATAGTCATCAGCCAGCTGTGTGGTGCAAAATAAACACTTTCAGATATCGAATAGCCTGTACAGATACTCGAGCTATACGCTTTGGGGAAAACAACTATATATTCGCCGGCTTCCTGTATTGTTTTTGATAATGCTACGTTATTATCTATGAGCAACTTTGGTGGAAACATAGCAATGTCAGACGGCAGCCATATTGCTTTGTTCTGACAATAAGCTGGTGCCAACGTCTCAACTGCTTTACGGAAATTATCACTCCAATCGTTTGGTATGCCATACCTGAAAATATTATGTTTATTATTTCAAGCCTCTGTGACATTGTGGTTAGTACGTCAAACCGTTATGCTGATATTTATTAACTAACTAACTGTTGCCAGCGACTTCGTTCGCGTAGTAATGAAAATATAAAGTACTATGAGGTTTAAATTTTAACATGAAAAAGCAGTTATTGTGACATAACTGTAATAGTTAGACATTGGGTATCGCAGACTTTTTTGTAGATATTGATGTCCTCTTTTTCCTTTTAGCTTTGTTTTAAACAAACAACATCCAAATTCCTTATTCCAAATTCTAATACTCAATAGTACAAAACCTAACCTCCGTCGTCAATGTTTCCTGTCATTGACAATGTTGATTACAGTTTAATAATTGCTGTATTTAAAGATGTATTATCAATTGTTTCTCATTGTAAACTGCATGAATTCTAATAAAATGCAATTTAAGCACTGATTCTACACTCAAGTAATGATCAGGTTCAGTAGGTACAGTGGGCTTATCACGAATTTAGTCTGGCTTTCGAATCGAGCTGTCACAAGCAAAACGGATCCATTAGCAATCGGGATCATGAATTTTTACTAACGACTAACGAGCACCAGCAATCTATCAAATGAACGAAAGATCGAGACGTTCGAAAATTAACAAAAAGTATCTAAAATATTGTAGTTCCAAATCCGCATGCGGTGGCGCTGCTCAAATTTCCATACAAATCGCTTGAAGCGAACTCGGTTCGAAAGCCAGACTAAAATTCGTGATAAGCCCACAGTTCAAACTCGATTCTGACTCGAGCCTTGAACCACACTCTTAACATCAGGTGAAGTCACATAACGAGTGTACAAAGAAAAAAACGCTTACCATATTTTGGGTGGTCCCTCATGCAAATACTCAATCCATGGTAAACCATGTGGATCTCTATGCCAACAGGAAGTTGTGAAAACCATTCCTAAATGTAGCGCCGGTACTGTTGCGCTTAATACTGGTCCCATTGAACGCAATACTGACCCAGGGTTATTACTTAATACCTAAAAAATATATATTAATCATAATCATCTAACATTTCAAACTGAATTGAACGTCTGATACTGAAAATGGGGTATTAATTATTGTGGTATTTTTATACCAAACTTCAATTGTTTTGAATTTACAAGGTTTAAAAGGTGTCCCACGTCTTAAAGTAAACCATAGGTTACGAGAGTTAGTAGTGGTATAAATTGAAACTTCTGGCAAATAAAAATACTGTTGCATAAGTTCTATGTCAAAAGCCGTTTGTGAAACTATTTTCACTCTTACAATTAATAGAATCGGTGTAAAACTGTACTTCCGAAAGGAACCGGAGTGGCATTTTACAAAGGACCGACGTTCTCGGGTAGTAAGCTCAAAGCTTATCATTATATTATCATACATCACATTTGAATCATTTTCAGGATTTTCAAAATAATAAAGATCTTAAAAAAACATCTGACAATGAGGATTGTTGAAATAGCAACACAATTGTTTTTAGTATATGTGTGATGTCTATGGTGTGTGTGAAAAGGGGTCTGTACAAGAAGAATCGACGTGTGCTATGTAATATGTATTGATGATGTGAAATTAAAGAATATATTAAGAAGTTTTGTTTCACTGCCATCCTTATTCAACAAGGATGAACTCCACTAATGATACTTAATACCCCATTTTGGGCTTCAAATGAATCACCAGGAACATATCTCACAATAACCAATGAGTAAAATGACTAGACTTCGAAACTTACCTTCAAATTCCATGGATGTTTAGAATAAGGATCACCTTTATTCTTTGTAAATCCAAATGACCTCTCCCCAGTATCAATGGATGCTGTATTCACGCATATATGCTCTCTACCAAACAACACATACTCCCAATATGCATTTTCAACTTCGCTTGTTGTTGGATTTGGGTTTGTGGGGAAATGTACCTCCATACTTCTTTGAGCGATCTGAAAATATATAATTTACGCCGACCTTTATTATTGAGAATGAAAATTATTGCTATTTAGAATCATAACGCCTTTCCGAAGTCACGGTAGAGTCTAACGTTGAGCAAGTGCACGCCTTTAGTGCCTATGCTAATAAACGATTTTCATTTCATTTCATTTCAATCATTTAGATAAGAAAACGGCACAAAACGCGCTTTAGGTGGCTTGTGAGTCAGTGTAGCAGGTGTGAAGTATTTTTACTTAACTTTACATTCACGCAAAAACCCTGCTAAATCAAAACACTGTATCCTAAGTTACAGTGAAGTCATTCTAATAAAAACCGTAATTACAAAAACACTTACATTTTTAAAAGTCTTAACGTTCATGTATCGTCCTGGTAGAACACAATCCTCAATTTCATCCAGACCCGTGAGCTCCTCCTCATCTTCATCTTCAGAGGTTGCCTCGCCGAGGATCTTCTGTTGTCTGTGTAAGGGATGACGAGCACGGAACAACATTTTGTTGAAACGTAGATTCCAGTCAATCTCAACCAAACGCGTTATCTCCTGGCGTTCTTCTGTAAATTTCATTTAAATTACATTTATGAGCTGATAAAGAACCAAATAATAATTCAAATATAGAAATTATACTTACTTGATGACAAAGTGTCATAAGGTAATAAATATTTGCAATAAATCTTGTCTAATTTGGTCTCAATATTGCTCGTTTTGTTGTAATTCATCTCCTCGGCGACTCTCATCCATTTCTTCTTTTCAATAACTTCTTTTAAACCGCCCATACGTTGTACTCTATGATACAATTTCCCCAAATTCACTTCAATACCGTCAATCTAAAAATACAACATTTTAAGTTAAAACATTCATTTAATTGAATATTTCAAGCCAAAAATATGGTATTAGGAATCATTAGTAGAGTCCATCCTTGTGATAAGCTAGCTATTCTGTAATACATTGATTACCTCTATGACATAAAATTAATTAATGTTGTTTAACACCTGAAATTAGATGCGAAGCAGTTTGCAGGCGGCTTTCATTTGACATTGAACATTTCTATCAATCTGCCAGCAGTTCCTAACTCTTATAAGCTACTACTGACTATTAACTAAGTTTGGTGTAAAAATATTTAGACAATGGACTGGAGGGCTACTCAGGCGCACTTCGGACGAAAATACGGACGTTTCCTACTCAGGAACAATTACGTAATCATTCACGAAATTACGGATTTGACAGCGACGTCACGACGGATAGGCAACTCAATACTTATTTTACGGGTTTATATGCTAAAATTCACGTAAGCTACAGAGGTGACGACGGTATCACGAAACTTTGGATATGCCTGAGTAGCCCCCCTGACTCCACTAACGTAACATAACGCCAAATTGGCTCAAAAAAGCACATGTGAAGTTTTAAAAATGGAATATGCAATACTCACTAAAGGCGGTCGTCTAAACACGACATTCTGAGTTGCCAAATAAGCTTTTATAGCGGAGATTTCTCTTGTAGACGAGGCCCATCTCAAATACATTTTACATATGTATTGGTTACTAGACATAAAGTTTAAGTCTTCAGGTATAACATTAAATGTTGGTTTGAATTCAGCAGGCGGTACAATTTTGCATATGCCAAACTTTTCGGCTTCTGCTCTTATACTTTCTATGTAAACAAGGGGGTTCTGAAAATAATATTTAGTTAACATGAATTAACAAATTCAAAATACTATCTTAATATTGTTGTAAAGCAGTGGTTGTCAAACTTATTAGGCGATGGAAGCCTTTTGTGAAGAGAAATATTTAGATTTTATTTTCATTTGCAACTTTAGTTTTCCTTTAGTAGGCTTTTTTTTCAGTATTTTCACAGAGCCTGAAATCTTATTTTAAATTATTCAAAGTGAATGTTTGTAAATACACACATACCTCAAATTCCGCCGTCGTAGGTCTATATACAGGAGCTTCGACCATAACGGCTTTCTGAGATGGTTTAGGAAATACATTTATGTGTTTATTCTCCTTTTTCTTATAACCTATAGTCTTATCAATGAAGGTATTTCTGGCATTATCTTCTTTCTCTTTTGCATCGGCAGTATCACTAGTATTCAAATAACTAAGGATTTCGTTTAGGAAGATCGGGCTGGTAATATCCCCAGAAGCCTTTTTCAACAGTTGCGGATCGACATCTGATCGTCGCAGAATTCGAGCACTCAACATGTCTTTATCATTCATTATGTTAATTATAAATGGTAAATTATCTTCAAACAGATCCACATATATACTATTTGGTTCAATTTGCGTCCGTGTGTGATGTCTGTAGTTAATCAAGGCTTCATCATCGTTTTCCTGCTCACACCTGAACATATAAACGTCTTCAGCACTTTCGTTCTTTTCCTTAACCATATTATTCATTTTATTACGTATTTTAGTAAGTATGTGACAATTTTTACAGACTTTATGCCAAGAATCGAGTGGTATGGAATGGGTGTACATAGAGTCGATTTTGTTAGACGGACATGAAGATGGGCATTGGCTTGTGGGTTTGCCGATACTCTTACGCTTATACCGTGTCGAATTCACTGGCAACGGGACTTTGAACATGCCAGAATCATCCGTCGAATCGTCCGCATTCTCGGTCATCTCGATTGGACACAATTGGACGGTCAAATCTGACAGGATTACTGGCTGGTCGACCTCATACATATTAACTGGATTTTCTTTAATAACAGATATTTCCATCGATTCGTCAATAATAGAGTTGTTAACGTCGTCATCTTCAAAGTGTATCAGTGTTTCATCAATTTCGTTCAACGGCGGTGTTGGTGTAGGTGACCTCAGTTCTATGCAAATATCGTCAATTTCTTTTACAGGTGAGTCATCTGCCTTGGTGACACTAATAATTGTTAAGGGTGCAGATTTATATACAGGTTCATTGTCCCAATCCGGCATATCATTCAAATCGTATATAGCATCCATCGCGTCATAGTCTATTGTTTTCGATTTCCTAGCACTCTTCCTGATAGGCCTTGTGGTTTCCGGTTCTGGTGATGACTTCTTCTCTTCTGCCACGTACGCTAACTCTTCCAACTTTCTTTTATTTGCTTTTACTTCACATAATGTTTTTAATGGTGTGTCGTCATCGTCAGAGGAGATATCCAAGTACACACTGTTAGGGATCTTCTTTTTGACATCGCGAACGTTGGTTTTAGGCGCGCGACGTTTTCTTACACGTACGTTCTTATTAGAGGAATTGGATTCAGTTGTACGGCTCGCTCCCAAAGCCGACGACTGCAGTCTTGTGCGTGCGCATTTCGTATTATTCTTTTGAACTATCTTCTTCTTAGTTGTCTTTTTTTGCTTTTTTTGTAAGTGTCCAATTACATCTTCATTGTGATGTTTCTCATGATTGTCAATTGTTTTATCAACCAATATTGTTTCCATATTTAATTTGTTTAACATAACTAAAGGGTCATTTGAGTTAATTTCTGTAACATAAATAGAATGTATCATTATATATACTATAATACAATATATACTAAGGGGTTTATGTTTACTATATGCTTACTCAAACTATTATAGATGATACTCAATCAAATATATCAATCAATACATCAAATCAATATATCAGTTTTTGCTTTACTTTCTTTACTCTATGTGTCTATATATTTTTTGTTAAAGTATTTCATGTAATTACCTAAGTTTGATACTTGTTGAATGTGAACAGGCTCTTGACTGTGCAAGTCAGGCGTTACTATTATGTTCAGTGTAGCTTCTGTGTCACTTGATGAATCAGTCTCCTCGTGATGATGGAGATCTGGTAAGTTTCAAATACACATAAATTATTAATTTTTACATAATCATTTAAGACTAGGACAACAAAAACATACTGCATCTAACTGCTTGTCCTGAACTGTTCTAAAAGCATTCTCTTATTTATTCATTAATATAAACACAAAAGTAATTTTTTGTTGATATTAGAGTTGTAATTTCTTATGGGTCTATTACAAAAATACTCGACATTAGCAGAATTGTTTTTATTAGACATCGGAGGGCATTAATAAGAGAAGAAGAAGATCACAAAAATAACTCTATTCTATATAGATACAAAAGAGTAACAACTCTTCTTAGAACTACTCACTTTGGAAAGAAACAAAATCTAAATATTGAGTTGCATTCATATTAAATCTTGTCACTTTTTGCGGTTTCTCAACACCTGGTCTGGTTTGTGAACTTGGTGGCTCATTTCTTTTGTCCGCTGTAGAGGTTGGCACGTAGACACCTTGAGCAAACTTACGTTGCGCTAACACTCTGCAAATAATTATAAAACAAATCACTGAAAAGCAAATTACTAAGGCTGCAGTGTCAAACTTCGTTAAAATTAAAAAAATGCATCAGAAAATAGTTTATTGATAGATAATTTTTGTACAAAAAATAGCAAGGGCCCCTGTACTAGGTTCGGAAAACTGTCCTACTGGGTACCCTGGTTGCTGAACTAGAATGAAGATGATGAAGAAAGAAAATAGAGATAGAAATATATAATATATAAAAACTGATAGAAAACAATATATATAAATACATACATATACATACAACTTTCTTTAACTTATGTAGATTTAATTTGTTGACAATCCAATTGTTATAGTTAAAAGCATACGTAAGTTTCTACATTGTAACTATCCATCAGAAAAGGTATCCGAGGCCATTAATAAAAGACGAGGATAAACAATTCTTCAACCAGTCAATCGTTACTGATATAAATAAAAACATAACACTAACCTTTTCACCTTCATTTTTTATTATATATACAAAATTACGCAGCACTTAACATTAATACAATGCCCCACATGACGCTACCCCGGCATGATGTACACAAGGAACACTAATTCACACGCTATCTTCCGCTGTGTTCTAGAAACGTCACTTAAATTAAAATTACTGTGTTACAACTAATGTAATCTAGTTTTTACTATAATTAAACAAATAAACAACGAAATCTGCCCGTTTCATCGTCTTATCTTTTAGTACACTGCACATGGCACAAAGCGCACACTACTCCACAGACTATAAAGCAATACTGATGGGACACCTACCGAGTACCGAGTAAAACAAAACGTTCGAAGTTGTGGGGGCATAACCTCTCGCTCTTCGCTAAGCTAAAGATTGCCAAGATGGCGGCTGCTGTCTATTTGTTGTCTATGGCAAACAACCTACGATTTTTAATTATATTCTTGTACATCATTTTTAAACTTATATTGTAAAATTTAGTTTAAAATCATATTTTTCTTTAAATATAGAATCAGATAATATTCATTTAAATATAAAAAAGTTGTTTAAATTAAAACTTTAAGTCAATATTCACAATAAAGAATATTTTTAAAAATGGATTTATTGCCTGTGGTTCGTCTTGTGAACCTCTTTACTCTTAAAATGCAATGGGCTAATACTAACTGTCTCTCTCTGACTATTCCTTGCTCTTTCTAACTCCTAAGTAAAACAAGGAGCGATATATAAATTCGTCCGAACCCCACTTTTGATTTAATAAAATATTATGTAAAAATAACCTATATTTATAATTGTATTATTTATTAGTTTATTATGATTATTTTTGTATTGTAAAAATGTTGATAACATTAGAGTTATAACAATAAATTAAAATGATATTATGAAGTAAATTGAATTATTTGTTATTTTTAGTAATATAATAAATCGTTAAATTTTAAATTTACTTCCAATGTCAATTGTGTCTGATCGAGTCTGACCGTAGTCTTGTGTTTATAAGCAAATTATTCAGTTTCCAAATGACATTTCATTTACTATTTATGATTTGTAGATACTGAACAAATTTTTGTAAATTTAACACAGACTCAATGAACATTTCAACTAATAATCAAGCTAGATAGCAACATGTATAGTCTGTGTCAAGTATGTTATATAGTCTGTATGTAGTAATTTCTAGGTATTATGCTTAAAGGCATTGTCACTTTATTGTCGCGTAAGGTCCTTTTTGAGTGTCGTCTTGGAACAATAAATTGTTGAGTCATCGTAATAAGGGTTTATTTGTTCAACAATACAGTAGGTGGATATAGCGACCATATTTCTACTATAAATCCACTATGAGGACTCGAAGGTAACTATATACAAAAGCCGGCGTCCAATTGTTTAAAGAATGGAGACTAATAATTCATTTTAACAGTTCCGTTGGCGAAATTGACCCGCTGAGTCGTTGCAGACGATCCGAAAGGATAAAGTCCAGGGTGAGTACAAGAATTTAGTGAATGTAAGTTTTGTTAAGAAATGTTACTATTGCGTCATTTTGTGTGCAGGCGTCCCGGAAGGCGGCGCTGGAGAGGGAGAAGACTGTTGGCGTTCCTCACGGGAGGCAAACTCGTTCTGCAAAGAATTTGTAGGTATTTTTCTAGCTAGTAGTACTTTACTTAAGAATATGTGTTACTATGTAACTGTTGTAGGTCGAATGCCATCCCGGTCAAGGAGCAGGGTCGAGAGAAAGCACTGCTTAAAAACAGCACCGCTTCTACTTCTCCAGGGCAGCCTGCTTCAAAGAAGAATGGTGAATATTAACAACACCAAACACAATTTATTTACTTTAATAAGTAAACTAGTCATGAGTTAGAAACTGAGTTGTGTCAGTGACTCTGATACAACAGGTAGTAAGTTTCGTTGTAATTGTAAAATAATAAAATACAACATAATTGTTTAATTATGAGGTGAGTTAATTCAGAAGAGGCTTTATTATTCCTTTGTTACAACACTAAAACAGAAACAAACAATTTTGTATGTCTCATAAAGGTTGTGTTTTTAGGATTGAATATAATATAGGCATTTGTGAATCTTAGTTAGGTGGTTGTAATTTGGAAGCACACCTGGTGCTGTTGGTGTTGTCATGCGTGTTCTGTGTCAACTGGGCTTCTTGTCAGAAAGGTGCAGCTCTCAGGTCTTGGTCGCAGATGCCACTTGTGTCCTGTAACAGATGCAGGTCTACCACTGATACTAGGTTTGGGTGGTGGTGTGAATCCCCACTATAGCATGGCTAACACGCTCTTGGTTGACTTTCTAATTATCAAAAGTAATTTGCATTGTTCCTCTACCTCCATTGTCGACCTATACTGTATACTGGAAGTCGTTGTCAGAGCAACATTGTATTATTGTTAACACTACACATTCTAATTTACATGCTTTATTTCAACACATTAAATAACAACAAAATTGAATGCTACACATATAATGAAAATTAAACATCAAAGTACCATATCCTACATATCATTTGTTTACATTAATATGGAATTTATGTTACAGCTCCCGTGATTCCACCATTTGATCTGGCATCAATCTCCCTTTTCACTGTCACTTTGCCTGTGTTTGGAAGCTCCCATGTTCTAGGATATTGTGTATGTATTATTCATTTGTTTTTATGCGGTATCTTTGCATTTATTCTGATTTTATTCACCGTGTATAGTTGGATCCGCCGACGCCGCATGAAAATTTGCTTACTTCACTGTCTCTGAGACGGGCACCGGCCAAGCCTGTGCCAATTGAGAGCAAACGCCAATGTCTCCCAAAGCAACAAAAGAAGCCGGTAGAGGTTCCCAAAGAGGGTGAGTTACATGCATTTTTTTTTGTTTTTGAGTGAATTATACCATGTACTGGTACTCGTTTTAATCTCCACAGCTCCCAAATATCCCGTGCCTGTGGTTGAAAATAACCCAGCCCCGCCTAACACTGAGCAGAAGACGCAGAACTCTAATGGCTGCTTTATGGAAATGCATGAGGTCATAGCTAAATATGAGGAAAAGGTGAGAGGAGCATTTCTAATTGACGAAGAGAACATTTTTCATATATAAAATATCTATTTTTCAGCTCCGATTATTCCTTGCTAGACGACAATCTTGCCGTTAAGGGGTCTGGGCTGATGGAAGACAACGCGTCTTCAAAAACTAGTAGATTATAAGTATATACATTCATTTGAATGGAGAGCATTTTAATGATAAGTGATTTTAAAGTTATTTAAAGTATTATTTTAAAAGTTTAAATTCTATTGTTTATTTTAAATTTTAAATTGTTTTTATTCAAATGTGAAAGTGATTGTAAGAAAAGCTTTATTAGAAATGATCAAAGAATCTCCTTGTAGAGTTTAAGACTAACAATTATAAACACTTGCCAAAGAAATTAACAAAAGAACACTTTGGCTGTTAACATTAATGATATATTAAGGACATTGTATTTGTGTTACTAGTTTTTATTATAAGCCATGTGTAATTCTCATTAAAATTCATATGATATTGATACAGGGTCATCGAAGTGAGCGAATTCATTTCAAATATTCGCCATTACTGTTAGTCAAGTATCAATACGTGTGTCAGGTCTGTGATTGACTACGTCACTAGTTGTAAACGGCTCGGCCAGATTTCCTAATATATGTCGTTTGTAATATGTAGGTTTAATGAAGCATATGTTTCTTGGTAATTATTAAACGGATTTGGAATAGAATTGGTTTTTCTTGAAGAGATATATCCCCAGATATTACAAAGTATATATTCATTTGAATAAGTGTGGACATGGGCTCAGGGTGGGGCAGCAGTCTAAAATAATATGTAACTAGCAAACTATACCCGCGGTCTTACCCCGGTTAATTTTTTTTTGTGTCGAGTGTGGACTTTCTTACGGATATCAAGTATTGTAGTTAGTACCTAGATAATTAAGTTTTTTAGGTTTGATTAGGTACCTTACAGGTCAGAGACCCACCGTGGCTACGCCCATGAGTGTAGACCAGGTCTTTGTTCTTCATGTTTTCCTGGTGCTTCGTTAGCAATAAACTGCACATTTTCATATTTTTTAATCGACTTTCTTTGCCTCTTCAATTCATATATGAAAAATTTTGAATCTATTAGTGAAATTATTAAAAGCATGGATGACTTTTTAAACTAACAAACCTTACAGATCTGTTCCATATTAATGTTATGTATGTTTATAAAATGTATAAAGAATCTTAAAGAGGTCGCAAATGGCAGGTGCACAGTTTTTATCTGAGAACAAAAATGTTTAATACAAAACCTCAAGTACTGTCATCGCTGGCAGATTGGGACGGTTCCCAAATACATTTTCATCCAGTTGAATCACCCGGTGTATATATACATGAATACAAATGCGTGATTCAGAGAACTAAAGATAGTGATAGTCAAGACAATAAGTCACTCGGTGCACGCGAAAAATAAAACCAAAAATATATAGAATATTTATTGAAATTAAACAAATTGAAATTGACAAACTTAAACTAAATTATACCCTGTGAAGCAGCGGTTTAAAGGTTTTCATTGTCATTGGGCCCTGCTTTGTCTACATTCGGCACTGCCTGGTCTTCGGCAATCGGCTCGGCCTCGTCGTCGACAATCAGCTCTGCCTCGTTGTCGGTAAACTGCTCTTCGTCGTCGTCGGCTAACGGTAATGGCTCATTATTGTCATCCTCTTCGTCGTCAGATATCGGGTTCTCTTCGGCGACTTCTTGTGGAGAAACTTTAATACTGAGGATGTACTCCTTAGCGCGAGAGAGTTTGGACAGCTCCGTCACCGTGAGGAACGCCCGGCATTGACGGTGATGATTATACATCGCCATAAGAGAGCTATTTATCTCTCCAGATGAAACAGAATTAGTAAGTTTTAAGTTGTTAACAATTCCGTCCAAGTGGTTTACGAAAAATTCAACATTCAACTCTGCAGTTATAATGGCGGTTTGACGTATGTAATAGTGCAACGTGTTGAAGTCCTCTTCAGTCAAAAGTGACCGCAGCTCGTCACGCACTTTGAAGTGCTCCGTCTCGGTATTATATTTGTACTTGTATGGGTGTAACTCGCACATGATGTAAATGGCACACATATTAATTTTGCTGTGTGGCACCGTGATCGTGAGCCGTTCTTGCAAGCGCGGGTTCATTGTGAGGCTCCTTACGCTCCGATTCAGGCGGCCGACCATCGCTGACACCATAATAATTGTATTTTGGCTGTAACAAATAATAAAGTAATTGTAAATGTTTTGTTTATTTTTATTTATTTATTATGTTTAAATAGAGCTTTATAAATCTCAGTTTTATCGAATAATTTTTTATATCATTAGTATGCCAGATTTCATTGCGACCCACTAATATTTATTTTACTAAAATTGGATAATAAAATGATGGGGTCACTATCGCTAAGAAGCGGTTTATTCCGGGCCACCAAAATTAATAATATAAAAAGATCCTATTAGTACCTAATTATTAAAATAAAAAGTGGTTTTAGTAAAATGGTGCAGTACCACGATTTAATTTGAGCTTTGAGGAGCGTAAGATATTTCCAGTGGCATAGCTACTAAGGGACTAGACAAGGCAGTACCACGGGGACCCCAAGCCCAGGGGGCTCCTCGGACCCTGGGGTACAAACTATAAATTGAATTAGTGAATTTTTTCCCACATTCGGAATATAAATAAACCAGATTCCAGGAACGCGACTTTAATAATGGCAACTAATTTAAAAAATACAGGGGAATTCCCAACTTGCGGGGAACTCCCCTGTATTCTTAGTTTAGTATATAGTTATGTTGGGGCCCTAGTTTATTTTTTGCCCCAGGGCCTTTGGTTACCTAGCTACGCTACTGGACATTTCTGTGCATAAATGTTCTATGGATTTTTATTAATGCATTCCGCAAACTTGTGGTCCATTGTGAATTATTATCCCTATTTCATTTTAATTGATTTATGCATAACGAGATCTTTGAAACAACTGAACTTTTAAAGTCAATTTTAATACATCGAAAAAATTAAGTTTGCTTTTGCTCATATTTACAACACAGTAAGCCAGCGGTTCTCAAACTTTTTTGGCGAAGGAAAAAGCCTTAATATAATTATAAAAAACTGATTTATATGTATTTATGAATAATCATATTGCAATGTAATATTACGGAATATTTAGATGTAACCGTATAATCTCTCTTTGGTAGGTATTTTTTGCAGTATTTTAGCCCTAGGGTTCTGCGGAACACATTTTGAGAATGGCTGCAGTAAGCAAATAAGAAGAGATGGCGGCGGAATAAGAATCTCTAAGATCTCTTCCAGACAACCAACTTTGAGATATATCGTGATTTCAATATAGCAGAATTTTCTCAGTAATTTAATACGAAACAACGCTTGCGCAATTTAAGTGGAGCGTTTCTTTTAGAATCGTGCTTAAGAGTACATTCATTGATTATAGTTCAGGCTTATTCTGAAACGTCTCTCAGGCGCTTAGAGCTTGTATTTGTACTTAAAAATATGAGTAAAATTGTCCTGTTCTATGTTTAATTATTAACAAGATAATTAAAATGTTGTATAAATATTTAATTTTAGTTTTTTTATTAGTTTAGTATTCAACATTGTCAACGTTTGAAATAATGAAAACTACAGCAAAAATTACAGGTTGAACGTTGTTTTCGATTAAACTCACATCCGGCGCATCCCTACTAATATTATAAATGTTAATGTGAGTTTGTTTGTTACGTTTTCACTCAACAACTACTTAACCGATCATCATGAAGCTTTGTACACATATGTTTGGAGGTACTAGAAGTAATATAGGATACTTTTTATTAAAAAAATAATTATTTTTTACTATAGTTTCAAACTGACTATAGTTTCACCTGATTGGAATCATATTGATTTATTTCTATCGAAATGATCTCTGATACTTATTAAATGCGAGCGAAGCCGCGGGCAAAAGCTAGTCTTACATATATCAAAATATGCATTATAGTGTAATAATTCGCTTCCTCCGTTAATTTTAAGCCGCGTCTCCTGCTCCTGTTTCTTCGAAACATTACACAAAAACATCGAAACATTGGGGCGTGGCCGTACACAATGTTTTTTGTTTTCCGTGGTCGACGGAAAGCAAAAAACATTGTGTACGGAACAATGTTTCGATGTTTTTGTCTAATGTTTCGAAGAAACAGGAGCAGGAGACGCGGCTTAATATAAAAACGAAAACATAATTATCTTTAAAAGGAACTTCTTTTCTCTGAGATCAATCAAACAAATAAACAAAAATATATTATTTCTTAACTACCACCTATCTTGTCTTGTGTATTTTCTTCAAGGAAACAACGATACACTAATTATTTTCATAATTAACATAAATTATTTTATATATATACTATAATGAAAAAGCAGGATTTTGGGTTAAGACAGAGAGCTAAAAAACGGGACATCTGGCAACATTACATACATTCCATTTCCTTTTAGAAATACCGCTATCAATTTATAAAAATTTCTGACACTTTCACAACTTAACTAAAACGCTCGTATACTACTACTACTACTACTTAGTTACTACTACTACCTAGTTAGTTTACGACACTCAGAAGGCATTGTTTTTCTAAACATTTAAGGTACGCACAAACCAACGCGATCTGCGATCTGGCGGAACGCGTGATTAATTAAATTTTGTAATAAGAATTAATGATAGAAGATAGTAATTTTGAAGATTCTTGTATTAATCAATATATAAATAATATTTTTTGTTTGTTTGTTTTATAAATATGAACGAAGAAATAATAATACAACACATGATAGCATCAGACCGCTCGCAGATCGCCGTGGGTGAATACGTCTATATAAGTTCTATATATATTGCAGTAACGGATCACGATCGCGACAGCATTTGGATCGCGATCGCAATTAGATCGCAGTGGTTCTGCATTCGCATTATAATTTTTTTATTCATTTATTCTTTCATATGAAGGTCATTGAATATTCTAATTAGACAACTAACATTTTACTTTTCTGAACAAAACTATGATCATCGTAAAAAATGCATGATCGCGACCTGTTTTTACTATTTTATATGCAAACTTATCAAATTTCGCAGATTATCTCCAAAAAATTAAAATAAGATTAATAGGAAAAAAGGACAATAATAAGGATTATACTCCACACTATCAAATTTATTAAAAATAAGTATCCTTGTCTATGGTTTGCAATTGTCAGTGATGTGTACTTTGTTTTTTGACACGGGTCCTACTAATCGTTTACGGTTTAACTGTGTTTTAAAACATCGAATAAAGGCTAGCGTTTTTACTTATTCACAAATTTATACGTATTTGTTATCGGGCTACATTCGGGCGTGCTATAACGTATGGACTGACAATTAATTCGAGTGTTCTACAGCCTGCGATTGCACCACGATACATAGCACGCCATCTTCGATCCGTCAGTCCGTCGCTGCGGACTGAGTAGGTAGTCTTGGGAACCGTGCGATTAAATCGTTTCTATGCTTTTAACACTCGCGCAAAACTGTGGCGATTTCTTTTTTCTTATATTAATTGCTTATTATTTCGTGGTTACGTGGTACAACGCTTGTATTGCGTTATTGCAAGATGAGTAAGCCAGACTTGACATGTGAGTATATGTTGTTGTTTGTTGCATGTTACGAGAAGAGATCTAGTGTACCGCGATATAATTAACATTTTAATTGTTTATAAATTATCAATAAATAAACTACGATTACGCGCCTACATGACATAGTATTAAAACTCTGTTAAGCCAACAATTTCAATGTAAACGTTAGGTTAATATTCCAGAGTAAGTGTTAACTAACCAATTATATTTAGGGGATCCATCTGTCGACCTTACACATGTGCATTTGGACAGTGAGGACTATGCACACAGTCTGTCTGAAACAATTGACTATGAACCTAGGCTGGAGTTTGATGAGCTTGTCTTACCTGGGCCATGTGAGTAAAATATTATATACATAATTTAAAATGCTATATATATATATCTGATAAATATGTTAATTAATACTCACAAGTTTAGTTCCATTTTCAATTTATACACCTGAAACAAAAATATATTGTTATTGTTAGTACAATATTAAACTTAACAATAATATAACAAAATATTGGCAAATAGAAATGGATATTTCATGACTAGATTTTTAGTCATGATCAACCACTTTTATGATAAACCTTGTTTTCATTAATTCTACATCATCTACACAAACTATGCACAATAATAACTTTAACACTAGAACTACTGACGGGTCAAAATGACCGGTTGTATCAATTGATTTAATTATTTATAATGTTATGACTTTTTCTATATAGATGTATTTAATAATATTATAAATTATTTTGGTATTCCACATTCATTTATCAGAAATACGCATTTGATATATCTACATATACCGCCCGGTCAAAATGACTGGTCGTTAATTTTTGAAATTTTCAATATGAAAACATTATGAATCAAATCAAAATCAAAGTTTATTGAAATTAAATTCAATCATTTAGCAGTACTGAAAGAAATGCAACCACTGATAATTTTTTTTACCAACAAATCACTGGCATTAAATTTATTTGGAAATATTTACTACTTAAGCTGGAACAATTCGTGCAAATAAAATTGAATTGTCAAAACTCATTAAACAAAAAAAAATTCAAAAATTTAATTACTACTTTGAATTTTTACATTTTGTCAACTAAATATCATACAGGTCAAAATGACCGGTTTAGTAGAAATAGATATGTAACAATTGTTGGTAGTTCTAGGGTTAAATCGTTTTTATGTAATATTGCGATTTTGTAGGCCCTACTATGTCAATAGGACATAGTAGGTTAATTGATATGGTAGTTAAATAATATTCAGCGGTTTCCTATCGTTATTTAACCCTTCGTCGGGCGCGGCCGTCTCACAGGTACAGCAATTATAGGTGCTATGTAGTTTTTAGTCTAAAACAATACATAATATAAGCGGCCTCTCAGGCCTCACGTCGGTACTAACGTTACAAAAAATGCACGTCGGTGCTTAAAGGTTAAAGGGGAAAAAAAATTTTCTATAATTTTTGAATAAAATTTTTTTCCAAACACTTCAATAAAAAAGATTTTGATTTTCATCTTAGATTTAATTAGAAAAAATTTAATAATAGATTTTCTCATTTGAGCCCGTCAAGTACACCGCGCCCGATCTAAGGAGTTTTTGAGAGGCGCCCGACGAAGGGTTAATGTTATTTGAGCTGTGTTATTTTTATCTGCAAAACCCCCATGCTGGTATCAGAGAAGAAATTTATTTGCGAATTTAATTTATGCAAATGGATTTTTACTAAAGCAGAGTTTTGTTTACTCCTTGAGCATGATACAATACAGTGTTTCCCAACCTTTTTTATGCCATGCCCCACCTTAGTCTTTCTAAAATTCCTATATAACCAAACACCCAGTTGATATTTTAGTCTCGTCAAGCGAAATTATACCTAATAGTTATTTACCACAAGTATTTAAGAATTTGGCACCGAAATCTAGCATTGCATTTAAATGGCTCGGGTTAAATTCATGTAGTCCATTTACGAATTGCCCCCTTAACAATCAAATTGCCCCCCTGTGGGGCGTGGGCCTCACTTTGGGAAACACTGATATAACATGAAGTATATAGATATTATAGTAGTGGGAGTTCATTACTTTGTGATTACAATGTGCTGAGTGTAAATTTGCAGCGCGTTAATTTTATTAAGCTGTCTTGGCGAAGATTTTGCGTTGAAAAAAAAAAAAGTTTATACAATATTGGAACCATTATAGGGTCAAATTTACAATAATTCTTTGTTATACAAACACATAGGAAGAATAGAGTCGTTCAAACGTTCTTCTTTACCAGATAATCATTAGGAGATGAATGCAGATTGGGGTGCTAAAGCTACTTTTTTAGGACTTTTTTTAAAATTAAATACATAATTATAGAGTATATATATACATACACACACATATAAATATATATGCTAGTGATACGAATATCTATCTTAAAGTAATATATTTAGATATTCGGTTCCATACATTTTCAATGTAATAATCCCCCGGTTATTTGTTAATTACACGGTACTCTTATAACGCGTTTTCGTATTACGCGAATTCAAATACCTCGTATAACGCGTGTATCCCCCACATAACGCGGGAGTTTCGCATGCTATATTTCTGTACTGTGAAATTTTTGATGATTTGTTTAATTCAATCAATTCCGCGTTTGTTTTAACAGGTATTGTTCATAACATAATTTATCATTAATATTCGATCTAAACTCCTTTAATAAGAAAAGCTAAATATGAATAATTTGTATAAAACGCGTTATACGGGGCAACACGGTCGCGTTATACGAGTATCCTTGTATAACGCGTTATAGGGGGGTTCACTGTAAACTTATTTAGTTGAACCTGCGTTTGGCACATTTCTAATAAGATAAATCAGATAATTAGATTATTTGAAAACCGGTAATTAATTTGGTATCTGTTTTCGTAATAAACAATTGCTAAACGCATTTCTTTCTTTTGTTTAGTAAAAATGCACATAATGATAAATTTGTTTGTATCGTTTCAGCTACATCAGTGGCGGTTGATTCGGAGCGATTCATGTTTGGTTTACGGCAGCATGAATCTGTATCCGTGATGGACATCGATGACGACATGTTTGAATTCCCATCGGTAATTAACCTTTTGTTATATATATTAATTATAATTAGGATAGTGGTTATGGAAGCCTTTTCTATGGATTGTATAAAGGTAGGCAGCGATTACACGTAAGGTCTTTCATTTCCATAACTACGATATAGACATCAATTGGTGACGATTTTATTAATAGAAATAAGAGCTGTGTAACCACAGCTGAAGTTACAGTTTGGTCAATAAAAAAAGAACAATTTCGGTACATACATTTCTGACTAAATTAAATATAGTTTGTTTGAGTGAGTGACTGTAATCTATTACAATTTATGGGACCAAAGTTAATGTTGGGAGGTTCGGTCAAAGATCAACTTCGAAATAGTAATATTTAAAATAAAGGAAATTATTTAAAATTATTTTGCTTGTAATTCCCGCTACATTAGGTCGATGAAGGAAAGAAACCTCCACCAACTCAACTCAACAATCATCAGGATACGTGAAGTGGCGAAACGCGTCGAGACAAGTCGTTGCATGTTGGTGGAGGTTATTTTCCTTCATCGACCTAATGTAGCGGGAATTATAAGCAAAATATGGATTTTCGCAAAGTAACGCCTGAAACAACAATTATATTTAAAAGTATTAAATATTTTTTAACTAAATTAATTCCAGATGGACTGCGATAATGATTTTCTGAGACAAAGTGGTGCGATACGAGTGTTCAAAGACGATGAGGCTCCGATCCCTACTATTATAGTCATATCTGCTTGCAAATTACCAGACAGAACTGAATGCCCAACAGAAACGTTGTTCACGTAAGGAAATATGAGTGGTTTTTTTTCTCTTTCACATACCATACTTTAATTTGTGCCACGCCACTATTGAAATGCATATGTTAACGTTACTTAAAACTACTTAACTCCGCCTTTAATTAATATTAATCCTGTCTGCTCCTAGTTTAGTAGTGTCACAGCTAACTGATGTATAGTGGCATGGTCCCGTTTCGAGATTAACTCATTTAGCTCAGAGGAGATGACTCATAGATCACACACTAATGTAGCATTTGACTAGTGTAGTCACATGGCTTGATATCTATGTGATGTTAATATATTATGTTATATATATGCAATATAATTGTTAAAGCTAACAGTATTATATAAATTAACAAAGTTATATATTACAGAAAAACAAATGAAATTACTATGTTAAGCTTTGAGCTGTTGTTAGAGCGATATAATAGTTGCTACTGCCTCGGTGGAGTTGATCGGTCTTAGTAACTAAGAAACTGATGTTTGTTTTGTGTGCATGTATGTGGTACTTCGTGGTGTTTGGGATGTCTGTCTGCAAATAACTACAGGGCGAGGTGTAAAAAACGAATAGAAGTTTTCATAAATAATATTATTCACGCCTCATACTGCATTGTATATAATATTACTAGCATTGAAAAAATAATGTTTAAATATATATATATTCATAATCATTGTTATGTCTTTGCATAAAGTTTGGATCACTATCTAATATATTACCTGCTATGATTTATATTTCATTAAAAATTTTGTTCACTGCCTGCGGAGGTGAATTTTAATGTCTAGCTATCCAATTCCTCCTTGGGCAGTGGGCGTAGGCTTGTGTCTCGTAAGTGGTTGCTTATTTCTTATGTAAACACTTGATTCGTGTAATTTTCAGAATAAAATATTTAATTTAATTTATTGTTTTTAATATTCAAGTAGTAATAAAACTGTAGTAGTAAAACTGCACCATACTTGTGTGTAATTGTAGACAATGCATATAACAATGTACCAATTTCCATATATAACACGTGTTAATATATTTATGATTAATCCTATATATTTTGCATAATTTCGATATAAAACATACAAATATTAAAGATTTTATCTCTTTCCTTAGTGTTCTAAAAGAACCTGTAAGATGGATTCATTAAAGTTGTTATAATTATAATTATTGATTTTTAAAATGATTATTATGTTTTTATTCCGTTCCCTTTTAGATATAGATTGTGAGAATACCAAAATAATAATAATAATAATATTAGGAGACTGCTCAAATAGGCTTTTTTAGAAGACATATAAAATAGTTGAGTATGGTATGCTAAACTCGAGGTAGATAATTAAAAAAAAACAAAGATCCGAATAAATTAAAAATGGAATACAAAGTACCATGGAGAGAATTTAAAAAATCTACATTCACCGTTTAAGATGGTCTATAAAAAACCATTTCGAAAATTAATTACTCTTAAAACAATCGAAGACAGATCGTGTCTTTTTACTTTATACATCTAAACCTAACCAAACACTTTTATTGTCATTAATTTCATTAAAAAGAAATGTAACTGTAACCATGCTATATATTATTTGTAAATAATAGCACAGTTTGTTTGTGTGTGTGTGTGTACGTGTGTTTGTCAAAGTGCCCATTTGCAGTCTAATTTACTTGAGTCCTATTCCAATAAAATTCCTATAAAAAACTCATAGCATGGTCTAATTGGAACGGTAACTCCAGTACCGAAGTAACTATAATACAAATACTCATCTAAAACCAACTTCATTTGTTATTGTTTGCATCAAATCACAGCTGGAGGTGGGCGAGTGACGTCATCAATGGTAGGTACAAAGCTAAATGCTCATATACTAACATGTGTACATAATGCTAACTCAACTCCATCTCTGTGCGACGGAAAACTTGGTGATATTGGTCTCTGATTCCTATTAACCCGATAGGACCCAATAGTGCCTATTGTAAATCTACAAACATCAGGTGGTGTTGGGATGGTTTACAAATAAAAGAAGGCTTAGCACATCTATGCTTGCTGTTCTGGAGCTCAGAATATTATAAAACAGCTAACTGATAGGGGACATAAATTCTGCATGTGTTTTTGTTTGCAACTGTCAAAGTGTAATTTACACTAAAAGAATAATAAAAGGAAGCCTGGGCTTTGTTGGTTTGCACTCTACATAACTCTGTAAATATTGCATTACAAATTTATATGCACCTTTAAAGCATGGTTTTACAAAAATTAAAACAATAGCAGCATCTTGAAATTGATAAAGTGAAGGAACATTACAAAATTATAACCGAAACGATACGTGTATGTATGTTAAATAACAAAAGAACACTGAAAAAGACAAATTAAAAACCTAGCTACATAGTATTTCTGAATATTTTCAATAGATGGCGCTGTAAGAATTCTTTAATTAGTCTTCTAACCTTATGCAATTAAAAAAAAACAACTGTCACTTTTGATTCTACATGTTAATCGTTGACACTTGAGACCAAATGCCGGCCTAAAATGCGTAGGTTAATTTAAGGGTTAAAGAGTATACAATGAATTTGTTTTACATTTACTTCAGATACATCGTCTCGGAACTCGATCAACACGTCCAACAAGACTACATAATAATATATTTCCATTACGGTCTAACAAGGAACAATAAGCCGCCCCTCTCGTGGTTCTGGCGTACATATGTATTATTAGATAGAAGATTCAAGAAAAACCTCAAAGCCATGTACGTTGTTCATCCAACGAACATGATTAAAACTATATGGACGCTTATGAAACCAATCATAAGCGTCAAATTCGGAAAGAAAGTAAACTACTTCAATTATATCCACGAATTAAGACCTTATGTCAACTTGGATAAAATCAGCATCCCTCAGGAGGTTATTGAGTAAGTATCAATTAATTTAATAACAATATATATATATATATATATACAGACATGCGAATGCGAATTGCCATAAATTTATAAATGCATTCGATAATAGTTGTCATTTTGTATGACTTCTTTTAATAAATTCTGCATAATAATGCGAAAGTTATGTTGATTATGTTCAATTCAATTTCACTAATTTATTCGTGAAAATATTTAACAATATACTCTGCCTGCAACTGGGACATAACAACATGGGAGTGAGGAACTAACATGTTTGTAATAAACAAAAATGTTTGTGTAATTTATATTTACTTGAAGCATAAATACTTGAGCTTGCAATGCAGGGTGCATGTGCCTCCTGTTATAATATTAAGTGTACAAACTGAAACCAAACTAAATTTATTACCTAATCATCAACAAGTATTGTTTTGTTGTCCCGGGATCTTTGTAGACACCAGTCACTGCACTATGGAGATTGTCAATTATATCAAATTGTCAATCATAATTTGTGTTTGAAGCAATTTGAACCTCACTTTTACTTCCTTATAATCTTATTCCTATTTAGTATAGAAATAGGCTTTTAATCTTAAGCAATTACCTTCACTGTCAAAAACTAAAAATAATAAGTTGAGCCTACCTCGTGGAAAAAAGCAGCAAAAGACCAAAAACAGCAACCGCAAGCGATGCTCCAGAGACCTGAAATAACATTTAAACTAATTTTATTATTCTGCTAGGATTTTATGAGACCAAACCGAAAAACTACAGATATATATTTGAACTAGATAATTTATGCTATAATGACAGTTTGATTTCGAACAATCGGATGTATCTTCTTAAATAACTTAAAAGAAGATATTACTATTAGAACTGCCTCTTGTAATGGAATATTTTCCAATGTTACCTCATGTTAATATTGCATACTTAATAATGAAAAGGATTACTATTGTTTTTTAAACTATAACAATGATTAAAAGAAAGTATCGAATAAGTTAAATTACCTTAGAACGCTACTGCTAGCTTCGGAGTGAAGGAGTGGTGGTGTGCTTTGCTGTTTCGTCTCCTGCGTACAGAATAATAATATAAATAACATGATTAATTAATGACAAAAGTCTGCTGCACCTAAACTTTATGCTAGAGTGTGATTGACAAGCTAAGAGAAATATCTGCTTGCAATCATTGTTTCCGCTGTGCCTGCTCGATTGATTAATACAATATGCTGTCCATTTGACTCCTAAATCTGATAGAAGCCACAGAGATGCTGCTGTGAAAGCAGTTGTTTCCAGTTATACCACAAATATAGTGTTCAAATGTCAAACTATTGTAAAAAATGTTTTCACATGAGTTAACCTAACGTGACTATATAAAGTTAAAATTTACTATTAATAGCTTTTTGTTAAAGAAATATACACTCTTATATTAAGTAATTGCGAATATGAAGTCCTGGTGTTAATAGTAGTTGGTTATTCACTCTCCGATTATGTGACAAAAATTCTTAGAACTCGGACTGAGCTACGCGAAGTTGCTACGTTAACATTTTATTGCAATAAACCGATCGAATAAACTAATTACTTACAATTTCACTAGAAACACAACACTTATACACGATCATTTGGTGATAATTTCATCTGGGTGCAACTATCGATTGACGTTTTTGTCTAATAAGTCATTGTTATAATGACAGCCATGTTCAATTCACAGAAACAAAGGAATACGATTAACTACAACGTATTTCTATTAATGCTGACTAACCTAAAACCGGCGTAACAACCAAAATATTATTGCCTCGACGGAGCTGTATACACGCACACATGGTCAGGTTGCGCGCGACGACGCTCTGTTGAACTAACTCGGCGCGGGGAATCCAATTTACGAATACTCTGCTTTTTTTTACTAAATTGTAGCAATATTATTATACCATTAATATGTTTAAATACAACACTGATATCGACGTCGAATTAGGAAATAAATATGCAACATATAATTTAAAATAATTTGAAAATTGGCGTATGCAATTTAAAGAAATTAATTCATCAACGTGATATGTTTTTAGCTTTTAATAAAAAATACTTCTTTAATATCTTATAATTTTCCTATTAGTATAGCTCATAACCAATATAAACATATCTGTAATTTAATAAAAATGTAATTTTGAAGTATTTTAAATTAATTTTAATAAAACAATAAATAGTAATCAATGGAAAAATGAGTCGGGCCGGTATGGCGTCCGCCATTTTCTCTACAGGTTATTTTGTACATAAGTCATAAGTCATGATATTTTTGTATAAATAATAAGTTACAAAGGACTTTGTTTAACGTATTTAAAGTATCTGTCACGTGTTTATAAGAAGATAAATTGGTATAATAGCACACTACAAACAGTAACTTTATAGCTTACCCGGTCTAAGAACTTATTTGCTGAGAAGGCGCGCGCTCTCTACGACGCTCACTGGGATATGTAATTGACTAGGATTGCATAAAATACTGCGATTTATTTTACTGCTCCGTTCCCCATAAAAAATATTGCCACAATAAAAAATGTTAATTCCTTTAAAATGTATTCAAGATGATTAATATTTTTTTGGAAATGATTGTTTTTTTTTTAAATAGAATTTTTATAGGTATATAATAATTTGACCACAGACTACAGATGCCTGAGCATGGTCAATAGGAACACATAAACATATATAAATCGCCCCATATATAAATATTAATTATTTTCTTTACAATATTATACTAATAAAACAATTAATAACAATAAAACTCATAAAAATCCCAATCGATTGGTTTATTATCTGTGGCATCTCAATATATGTATATATATATTTCAAAACAAATGATTACAAAGTACTAGTCAAGTACAAGTCCAATTAAGACAAAAATAAATAATTATAAAACAAAATTTCAATTGATTATTTCATTATAATGTTTTATTGTAATATGATATGCAGTTCTGTTGATAGTAGACGTCTGGTAATATGTAACTTAACATAAATAAAATATAGTCGTTTCTTTTCTACGCATTAATATTGTATATACTTGTCCTTTTTTAAATTATAATGAAATAATTAAATAGTTTAAAAAACTAAAAAAAACACGCGCGCTAACTTTATCTCTTTTACTCCACTACACAGGATCTATAAAAGAATTTATAAATCCTGGCGGTCCTAATAAGGATAATCGGAAACTGTTATTAAATTATTGCATTGTCATCGATCCTTAATACGTATGCAAAGTTTCAAATTAATCAGACTTCTGGAGATTGGTGAAAATTATGCTCAAAGATTCCGTTACATTCCGTTATGCGCGGTTTCACTATAACGCGAAATTCAAATTTCGCGCTCAATTGCCCCGCGTTATGCGAAAGAGTGCGTATAAACATAATGTAGTCATCAACTTCTCTAAAGTCGCGGGAATTTCAGTTTTTTCCGGAACGTATCACTCGCGTAAAGCGGGGCATTACTGTACATATAACCCAAGCTAATAAAAGCGTGTTAATTAGACGAGGACGTATATTCTAAAAAGGAATACGATTATAAGTTTGAAAACGTTTTCTGAACAGTTTGTTTATACAAATTGTATTTATTAAAATAATGTTTGTTAAATGTATATAAAGACAATAAACCATATTATGGTGAGTAAAAATACATGTAGTAAAATGATTATTAACAAATTTATCTAAAAAGAGATCTATTACTTGCTTTGTTTAAAACGGAGCGATGTTTTAGTGTCATTTAGTCTTTTAATAATCTTGTTTTCCGTGCAACAGCGATCGTGGTCTAATGGTTGGTGGTGAACACCCTTAGTTGGTTATTTAAAGCTCTAAAAAAGCCGGTATCGATGTAACTTTATCAGAGGCGGCTCGTCCTAAAGAGCGCTGGTGCAGTGCACTCCCACGAAAATTACAGAACTTATATTACAGCGGCGTAGATATAGGTAATATAATATACTATTGTATAGGCATAGTAGAATAGAATGAATGTAATGTAAGGATAGTATGTATTATGAAGAAATATAGATTACTTCTGTAATTTTCGTGGGAGTGCACTGCACCAGCGCTCTTTAGGACGAGCCGCCTCTGAACTTTATTATATGCATTTTGATCGCTTAGTGCATATAGGCTTTAAATAAAGAGTGATACTTACCCGTGGTGGTTACAAGCGTAAAACCTGTAGTGACGTTGATGGGTGCACGATCGTCTCAAGCCGGCATAGTGACGGTTTTTGCGTTCTAATTAGAATATCCTTCTTATTGGTTAATATGTTGAAATTTGATACGGGTTCCTCGGGATGGAAGTCGAAGGCTAAAACTCCAGCTCGTCTTAAAATGCCCAAATTTAGCAAAAGGCAGCAATGGTGGTATTGCAAGCACGCATTGTTATTCATACGTAATCTCATCGAAGCTAAATATGAACAATAGCTTAGAGCCGGGACTGTTAGGTAGTCACCCCCTCCACCCACGCGGTAAAGAGTATCCCTTACTCGAATCGGGAGAAAGAACCTGTTGATTTCAAGGCTTAGTGCCGCGGGACTCTCCGCTAACCATTCCTAAGTCGCGGGAATCAAGGATACCCCGTATTTTTTAAAATTTTACAAGTAAATATATATTTTGATGAAGAATCGAACCCTGGGCCTCTAACTAAAATAATGTAATAATAATATATAAAAATAATAACTAAATCAAAAATTATTTAACAGTAATTATATTATTAATTTAAGTATGTGGCTGTATAAGGTTTATAAAGGTGGGGCACGGGAACCTCCCACATTTCAAATGTTTGATAAAAATAACTATATGGGATATAAAAAAAAACCAGAAAAATTATTATATACATTTATATTTAGTGTAGATCTTGTTGTTCTAAATTTCATCTAAACAGTGTGATTTTTTAAATGTAGGAGGTTCCCGTGCCCCACCCTGTGTTTGATTATTTTAGTCCGATGTGTCGAAAGTTCATGACGTGATCACGTGATCGTTTTTATTTTATATATTAGCCTAACATATAACCATAGTCCGCCTGATGTTAAGCTAGAGCGTGGTCCATGAGCGGAGACAACAGTTACAGTCTTGAAGAGTCAAATGTGCCACGTATTTAAATAAAAAAAATATTTGACAGGGCACACTTATCTCATTATCCCGGTTATTTCAAAGTTATTCCCGACACGCAAACATATATGACATTTTTTAAATTAATCCGATAACTTTTAAATTATTCAAAATGTGCATAACAATCGCATAATGACTGGGAGGTCCGGAGGTTTCGCAATCCTCATCGAAGGTGGCCTTTTTCTTGCAAAACAAATGCTACATATGCTATTTTTAAAAGTATTAAAAAAAAATTAAATTGCAGGCATGTCACACGTGTCTTGACACTTATGTTGATATCGATCGTATTGTTTCTATGATGTAAACCCCCAGCGACAGCCCTGAAACTTAGGGCATTTTATTAGTAATAAAGTTAATTTATTTATTAATTATTTGTTTTACTCGTTTTAAATTTGAAAAAATTGGAATTACTCTCGATTTTAAGTTCACATGAGACACGACCACTCTTAATTTTTAATTATAATAAATTAAAAAGTGTTGAATAATTCTAGCTTCAGTAATATATACTTATTATATACAATGTATATTTGAATGAATTTAAATTTTATATGTGATACGCTGAAGGAAAATGTTCTCTTCTTATCTGTGTGCCACAGCGGTGAGGGTTTATACCAAGGAGGCTATAAACCTAGTACAAACGAGTGCTTACATTGTATCAACTCAAATTCCAATACATTGTATTTAAAAGGACCGCGCACAGGCTGAGGGTGGATGTTAACACTTGTGACGTATTTGTATCAACAAGCAGGGATAGCGGTGGCGACTGGCGCGCGCAGACGTAACTCTATTCGCAAACTTTAATTGGTCGCGCCATTTTTGATTTTTAGAGATTTTTTATTAACAACCTCTTTAAAATTGTCTAAACAGTTAATTAGAAATGTGATACTAATTAAAAATAAGCTAAAGTTAATTATTATATTACCCTAAATTAGGTTTTTTAAGCAGTAAACGTATAGAAAGTTCTTTAAAATAGCTCCTTGCGTAGTAATGTGTTCTGTGCTAGGAGGGAAAGGGATAGATAGAGGTTTGTCACGGTTATAAACAATTGATAGTTATATAAGTTTGCATTTGCGCAAAACGCACTATCATCCCAGCGATCCCGTCAGGAGGTGGCAGCGGTAGTCAGTTGCTCACGACAGTTCGTAGCAACCTGTTGAACGGAGCGGTCCGCTTTTTAGTACTCGGTGGAAATGGCTTCGACTTCAGCGTCCGGGTCCACCTCGTGGCTCAAGAGAAATTTCTCACCTAAAAATATTAAATGCAACTGCACGGGGAAGCAAGAAAATGATTGTTCTAACTCGTGAATATTTTTCTCTGCATTTTCCCCCTTTTTTTTACAATTTTTTGTTCTTTTTTTAAACTTTATATTAATTTATTTTATATTATTTTTAAATCAGGCGTCTAGTTTTTAATGGTGGTTTTTTATTAAATCTCTAAAGCCTATTTATTTTAAGTTTTCATATGAATAAAATTCTTGTATTTATTGCTCTTAACTTGTTTCGAATTATTGTTTACGAGACGAAATTCTCACGTGCTCTCTGTAACTTTCGCGGAAAAAAATGCATATTATATTGGGTATTTAAATGTTTTTTTGTTAAAGTTGTGTATTCTTATTTAATTTTGTTATTAAATTATTGTATAAACTGTCCGAGGGTAAGTTTAAATTTTAATTTGTTATCATGTAAAATATCTACATGAATTTTGCGGATAGTTTTGTGTTCTCCGTAAAAATTGCAATAATAAAAAGTAACTTTTATTTTTAAAGAGTAATTTTTCAAAAAGTTGATATTAAGTTTTTAATATATTAATTATTTTTACATATATATTTTATTTTGTGTGTATTATTATTTTTTTTTTAATTACTTTTTTTTTTTAGTTTTTTTTGTTATATAATCTTCGTAACTTAGTACGTACATACATATTACTTATTTTTATTAATATGGAAAGTATGTCTAGTACTTTTTTGTTTTTCTTTTGTTTCTCCCAGCACATAGATCCCGGGTTCGATTCCCGATCGAAAAAATAATAATATATAAGTGTAGTATTATTTTTAAAATCTCTTTTGTCTTGTATGTATGTATATATATATATATATGTATAAATATTCTTAGATTATTGAATGCGAAGGTCGAGATTGCATTGTACTATAATAGCTCCTTTACCAATCAAGCGAGATTGCCCCTTGTCGTAGTGCGAAGGAATTAGCCGATATCGCTTTTGAGGGTAGACAGGAGTCGAGTTTCTTCGCGTCGCTTAGAGCGTGTTTGATAGTGTTAGGAGTTTTAGTAATATATTTTTTTAATAAAATATTAATGTATGTCCTGGACGAAGAGTCGTCTCGCTTTTTAATATTATTTTGTAGTGAAAGTGAATATTACAAATGTTCTCTACAGAAATACACATTAATATTTTGACGTGAATTTTGGTGCGAAATTATTACACGAGTTACTCGCTTATAAGATGTAATTATTGTATTATTACAAAGTTACTGACGCATATCATTATTGTCCACCTTATTAAAGTTTCCTGTACCCTTCAGCGCTTCTCACATCACGCTATATAATTCCTGTTCCAAATCCTGTATAACTTACTTCAAACATAATTTAGTTCTTATAATAAAAGTTCAAATTCTGCAGTTAGTATCTGAAGTCGAGCGAGTTTGGTTTCAGTTTGCGCAAATTACTTTCAGTTTTGTTTTTACATTTATTTATTGAGTCGCATTATTTCAGTTATGATATGACTGTCTTCAAGAAGACGGAGAAGGAGGAGCAGCCGAAAGGGAAGCAGGCGCCGAAAGGAAAGCAGGCGCCGAAAGGGAAGAAGGCGCCGAAAGGAGAGCAAGCGCCGAAAGGGGAGCAAGCGCCGAAAGGGGAGCAAGCGCCGAAAGGGGAGCAAGCGCCGAAAGGGGAGCAAGCGCCGAAAGGGGAGCAAGCGCCGAAAGGGGAGCAAGCGCCGAAAGGGGAGCAAGCGCCGAAAGGGGAGCAAGCGCCGAAGGGGGAACAAGCGCCGAAGGGAGAGGGGGAGGGGGAGTCGAAGGGGGAACAAGCGCCGAAGGGGGAGGGGGACGGGGAGTCGAAGGGGGAGGAGGAACCGAAAGGTGAGCAGGCGCAGAAAGGGGAGGAGCAGGCGCAGAAAGGGGAGGAGCAGGAGAAGGAGGAGGCGCCGCGTGATCCTGAATCCTTAAGGCAATTTGGGATCCCACTGGTAGTTTTCATCAAAAGGAACCCGGGTCTGCAAGATTTCCTCCCACCTGTGGTGCGTGACTGCGTGGAATTCCTTTCGGAGGGCGATAGTGAGTACTAACTTTTGATCGTGTGAAGAGCACTGCAATTAAATCGTACATCATTGACACATATTTTATTTAGATCTCCTTAAGGAGGGGTTGTTCCGCCGTAGTGCGGGTTGTTCTGCTCTTAAAGAAGCCATGCGCCGCGCTGACGCTGGGGAACCTCTGGAATTGGAGGATCCTATCCTCGCCGCCGTTCTTTTGAAGTCTTTTTTCAAGGGATTGCCTGAGCCGATAATGACGTTCAGCGCATACGATAAGATCCAGGCTTTTCAAGGTTAGCACGATGCGATGATCTCTATTGGTGATGTTGTACGCATTTTTAGCTACTTATATTTGTCTTTAGGGATCTTTCCGGACGACCACCTCCAGAAGGCCATGCATCTTATTGTTGAAAATCTTCCGTTTCCCAATTATATGTTGCTCAAATATTTGGTGGAGTTTTTGGTCAAGGTAGTCTATTTGTTATTATTATTTTTATTATTGGGAATGTTAGATCGTCACTTTTTATATTTCAAATCAGGTTGATGAGAAGAAGGAGTTCAACAAGATGTCATTGAAGAACTTGGCTCTGGTGTTCAGCCCCAGCCTTGTGTGGAAGAATGGAGAAGTTCTCGACAGCATCACTGGTATCAATTTCTTTGTCGAATACATGTTTACAAAGAGCAAAGAAGTATTTGTGATCAATTGTCTTGAATGAGAATTAACTCCCGGAGGTTCACCAACTGATGATGAGGAGAAGAAGTAAGCGGTGCATCATTCGTTGGCAAACCTCCCCCCCTCCGCAGTTGTAATCCCTTTTATGTAGTAGTTTAAGGAGGGGGGCTGATATGAAATCAGCATTTCATTGTAGTATTGTGGACGACGTTCTTGTCTTTCAGTGTTGTATTATGCGTGTGATTGTCAGGGAGGCCGGGATTCATTTCGGTTATATTGATTTAGTTCTATATATCAGCCATTCTCAAAGTGTGTTCCGCGGAACCCTAGGGCTAAAATACTGCAAAAAATACCTACCAAAGGGAGATTATAAAATCATCTAAATATTCCAACTAAATATTACGTAATATTACATTGCAATATGATTATTCATAAATACATATAAATCAGTTTTTATAATTATATTAAGGCCAAAAAAGTTTGAGAACCGCTGCTATAACTGCTATAACTTTAACCAAAGTATAATTATTGCTATATTCATTTCTTTAGTGGCCTCCTGACTTTTGCACCCCCAGTTGGGTTATATGTTAGTGTTTTAGTAGAACATCTGAATGTTTTAAATGTGTTGCAAAAATTTTAAGTAGATAAATTTACATTGGTCCTTAAGGAAGCCGTGTTTAGTAACAACGGCTATTGTCTTCGTGTTTTCAGCGACATATTTGGCAGTCAATGTAAATGAAATTTGTTTTAAGTATATGCAAGCAGTCTTGTAAACGACTCCTTCTCTCTATTCTGTCGATAATTAACGAATATTATTCACGCATTTTTGATGGATTTTTTTGAAAGGCGCGAGGAGAGTAAATAGATAGACTGTTTATTTTTTTTAAATTTATTATTATTTTTTAATTATCTTCAATTATCCACTGTGTGTAACTTGGTTGTCTCAGCGGGTTATTGTCGTTATTCTAAGAATCTCCTTTTATTGTTTGTTTAAGAGTTTTGATTATATTTTTTTAAATTCCATTTATTTAATGTCAATGGCTTTAATTGTTTTATTTGGGGAAGTAAATGCGTGAAAGGTTTCCATATAGTTTTAATTTATATAGATGTTTATTCTTGATTCCAAAGTCCAGGACTTGGTGGTAGTGGTAATGTTGTAATGTTTAGTCAAAGTATTGTTCTTTAAAAGTTAACAAAGTCAAAGATTGTTTAAGTTTTTATTTAATTACAAAATCTATATGTACCTGTTATTTTAAGGCACTGTTCATACACATGCTCGTAGTAAGAAGCATAATGATCTCTGTAGAGCACTTTAGCTTAATTATTAATTCTTTTATTGTATGTATGTTTAATTCAGTAATCAAAATGGGGAATGCTGAGAAACAATTTACTTGAGATTTGAAATATTTTTCCTAATGCGCGTGAGTGGACGATACCAACTTTATTCTTCATCTTATTGGATTGAAAAGTTTATATAGCTAATTAATGAAATATTCCCCATTTAGTGCCAAGTCGTATGAATATTAATTAATAAATGTTAGATTTATAAAAAACAACTTGTTTTATTTTAACACAACCTTTGGACGTTGCATAATAATATGCGGGAAAGAGATAGCAAACATTAAAGGATGGCGGTAATACATACTGTTCGATCCTGATTTTGGTTTAGTTGGACACATCTGGTGTCATTTCAAATTTGCCGCCAATGCGATCCACCAATAGGACGCGGGGTCGGCGCATTTTTCATATTAAAATTTTGATAATCGTCTTTTGTTTTTTTTTTAACGTAATTAGTCAACCAATTTGAAAAATTAGTTTGTTTTATTATTATTTATTTTTAAATTGGGACTTATTTGACAATACATATCAGCCCCATCGTACTTGTCATTTCAAATTTGCCGCCAATGCGATCCACCAATAGGACGGCGCATTTTTCATATTAAAATTTTGGAGTATCGGCTTTTGTTTTTTTTTAACGTAATTAGTTAAACAATTTGAAAAATTAGTTATTTTTTATTATTATTTATTTTTAAATTGGGGCTTTAATTTGATAAGACATCAGCCCTATCGTACCTTACCTAAATATAAAAAAAAAATTAGTGAATAGTTCAGATTATTTAGTGACTAGTAACTCTCTCTCTAAGCCGGCATAGTGAAGGCGACTGTTGTATGCAGACATCAGTTTTGTGGTAACAGTTGTCTCAGGTTAACTTCAGGCGGAGTGTGGTCATATGCCAGGTCTACTAATACACAACCAGGTAATAATAACACAAACACGAGTTATGAAGTGACATAAATTGTACTTAGGGTGGGTGTACATGGTTTTCGATTTATTTAATGGAAACCTGATGCTAGTTTTTTTGATAATTATTTAAAACTTATTGCGCTTACATACAAAAGACGAAGTTAATGTCTTTGGATATTGTCTGGCAGTTAATCTTTAGTAGTAGGTTGCATTTGGAAGGAATAGGTGCAGATAAAAAAGTACATAAACGAGAAAAAAAAAACATATTCGGAGTGAAACGATCCTACTGTGACTTCATAAGCTGCGCATAAACCAACTTTTTAATACTCTATTCGACATATGGCAAAAATCGATTCGTCATATGGCAAAAATCTCGTGTAAATCAGTTCCTATAAGGAAGTTAGTCGACATGGCGGGAACCATCATCAAACTACTAATGCCTCCCTCTTGCTATAAAATTTAAAAAATCCCGACTTTAAATGTACTTGAAACCCTAAATAAAATAAATAAATTCTATTGAAATTTTTTTTTCACATAAGCGAGCTTAATGCCATCGGCCAGCTAACCTTTGTCGGTGTGAGCGGTGATATTGAAAATGAAAAGAAAATACAATAAATATAAATATAAAATACATACTTTACATAATAACCTTGTTATTATATTATGAATACCTACGAATGTATAATATAATATAATATACAAAAAATATCAAATTTATTTTACCTGTAAACAAGTTTAATAGTTTCGCCTTGGTAATAAACACACGTTGGCATATATTAGGTTTCATCTTTATTCAGTTTATTAATCTAAAATTGAGATAGGAAAAATCCCATTACACCATTCGATAGGGCGTAAATACATAGAATAACACATTTAACTTATTTTCGTAAGAAAAATATCACACTTAAAAGGGTTTGCTCTCAATAGATGATACATAGGCAGTAATGATGTCTGGAGTTATTTGCGGCATGTGATTTAGGTAATTTAAAAGACTACAGATTATTTAGGTGTTTATTTTGATTCCTTTTAATCTAACGTTTCAAGATCTTGCGGAGATAATAAATACAACATCAAGTGGGTTTCAAAATGCGTGTCAACACAACAGTCATTTTTTTTCTCCCCCCTCTTCCTTACATCTATTTGGTTCTTGTTTTTTATTTTTATGTATTTTTGTAATTTTATTAAAAGTGTAGTATCTATCCCTTTATCACCTTGAGCATGCCGTCCTATCTTATAATTAAAATTTTATATAGTTCATATAATAGTAGTTCTTTTTATAATATGTAGTTCTAATGTAATTTTGTAGGTAGGTGAATAAATAAATAAATATTGGTAACGTTTATATTTTTTAATTTGTTTCATTCCAGTTAGAACAGATAAGACGGTATTAGGTAGTTCTGTAGGAGAATCTCCATTTTTCTAAGGCAGTCAAGAGATTGGAAACTTGTTAAATAGATCAGAGCTCAGACAAGTTTGGAAACCACTGGTTTATAGTGTCATGCTAAGGGGACGAGTGTACATTACGACAAATTTACTACTGAAACTAAATGCAATATTAAGTTGTGTTACATAGATGAAATGTCGCTTCAAAATAAGTTTGGTGAATATCTAATTGGAAAAGTTTTAATTGTCATTTCCCAAACTATGAAGCGAATGGTATCTCGCCATGTCGACGTACGACTGACTATTGCACCCTGTTTGTATTATCGACGCGTTGCCACTTAAAAGTCGAATGCCAGCACAGCGACAATTGTAAATATATAGTGAAATTTATATTACTAGCTTTTACTCACGGCTTCACTCGCATTTAAGTCATTAAATAAGCATCAGTAAGATCTAAAATAACAAAGTGGCATCTAACCACAATATTGAAATCTAACCTCAAAAATTCAAATAGTTTTATACTGCATATATAAAAATGACAGACGAAAATAAAAATTCCAAACTGCTGAAACTATAGTCAGTTGGAAACTATAGCAAAAAATAATATTTTTTTAAATACCTACAAAGTATCCTATGTTACTTCTAGTAGTTCCAAAAATATGTGTACAAAGTTTCATGATGATCGGTTAAGTAAGTAGTTGTTGCGTGAAAACGTAACAAACAAACTCACATTCACATTTATAATATTAGTAGGGATTTTCTGAAATAAGTAATTGCCTCGCGTTCTCGACTCTGACCTTCAAAGGAGAAAATACGACGTGAAAAATCGTTCTACCACATGGATTGAAAAATAACTTTTTAGATTTCTAAGATTTCAATGTTCACTAATTCAATGTCAAGTCTCCCCGTAGGGTTAATTGCGTCGTTGTCGTCTATAATGATTGGTTGATTGAGGGATTATAGCAAAAAAACACACATTATGTTCAATCAATAAACTATATTAAAGTAATAGTTAGACCAATTACCTTACATGGAGAAAACACACAAACAAAATTAGACCGCATGACAGACACGAAAATGTGTCCACTTGTTCACTCAGTGACTTATTGAACTTGATCGCAGACGGAAATGCTCAATGTTAAAAGTAGGGAATCGATACGAGTTCATCTTGCAACAAAATTGATATGTATTATATTTCTTCTGACAATGATTCCAGCAATTTCAACATAGAAAACTTCGCGGATAAATATTTTCAATTTTCGAACACATTTTCGGTCTGCATACAATTGAAAAAAAAAGCCAATACAAAAATAAAAGTAATTCCAAATTACTATAGATATTAACTTAATAACTAAATTGCATAGTTTAAAGTAATATTAGAAGCAATACCAACAATACATAGAGTCGTTGCTTCGATTCGAGAGAAGGCACTTGTGTTAGTTACGCTATTTAACTCCAGATGGCGTAATTAAATCAATATCATTTTAAATTATACAAATTTTAATACAAAACGGATTGACAATAAATAAACAAAAAACGACTCGATATAACTTTTCAAATAAGTACTTGAATATTAAGCTTAATGTAATGTTAATTTAATTAGTTGGCCGGATATTTTAGTGCCGGTATAAGACTATAATATAAAACCTCACATTCATCGGTATAACATATTTATTCTTACCTAAGAAGTAACCGAGGGCCGGTATTTTAATTTAAACTTAAACGGCGCGGCAAACTGATACAGTGAGACAGCAATAACTCTAAGACATTGGTACATATTCCTATTTGTTACTCAAAACTTGTTAAGAAAGCAATTTAAGACTGAATTGAGATACCGGCCCCTAACATTAAGCGAAAAAGCTAATTGGTCACAAAACTAATTTTAAAATCAAAAGAGTAAAAATCCCTTGCACATTACAACTCATAATGAGTCGGTATCACGAATAGTTTTTAACAAATACAAAATAAAAAATTTAAAAAAAAACTAAAAGGTGCTCGTATGATTATTACTCTTTGAATTTAACCACAAAATTAAATAAATGGCAAGAATGACTAAATTATTTTTGTTAAACATATTATAAAATGGGTCGTAATTTAACAAACCGACCAGATTTGGACTATTTAAAAAAAAAAAAAATTAGACGTATAAAATTATTTGACTCGAAATAAAAAAATACGAGATAGAAAAAAAACTATAGAGCTACAAGTACGGTCGCTGTAACTGATCCTCCACATTGGGCTGTAAAACACCCAGCGCGTTAGATAAATTATAAATTTTTAACACTAGTAATAATTTTTATTAAATTAAAAATACGTTTGGCTTTGAAAATAATGACCCAAACAGGAAATTCGAATCATCACACTAAGTACTTTATTTTCCTTAACTTAAACAAAAAAAACAACACTCCCTTGTTAAATAAACGTAAAGAAAACCACAAACAAAAACTAAACAATTAAATTCCACTGCGCAGTTCGAACTAAAATATTTTTCTTAACGTTCGAAAGTGTCTTCGAACATCACAAGAGAACAAAATAAATATCGAAATATTTGTACTAAACGATATTAAGTATTATTGCTATACTATACTTTACAAGAGATATTTGTGTCGATACGAATATACCAATCGTTATATCCCTAATGTAAATTCTGTTGCCACCCAAACAAGCCTCATCAGGGGCGCAACAGCCTGAAAAAGTTTGGGATCGTAAAATTTAACACTCTCCCTGAAAGCGAACGAACTCAAGTTCTTAATCATGAGAGCATGTGCTGTTTTTTGATATGAGGAAATATTGACACCTTACACATCTCTCGTTATTGCTAATTTAATTATACTTATGAATAATATTGCTGATTATTGGTCTATGAGCGTGAAAAAGGTACATTAGCAAAACTATATGCTCAATATACATTCATTATACTCTAGTGCTTAGAACTATGCAAGGCATTTAACTACAAATTCGACTATACCTGAATATAAAATTGCTAAAATATACATTTCTTTTAACCTAACTTTGTATGGTGGAAGATCTAGTGTTAATTATTGTATTATTTATTTATATTCGTTTATTTTAATAAATTATACCAAAATTGTGAATAATCGGAGCAGATTGGCACTTTTTATTACAAACAAAAATCTTTATTATAATGAAAAAAAAAAACTATTGTTTTTAGAAAGAAACATTTTGGGGTGATTGATTTTGCCTCCTGTGACAAATGACTGTAGAAAAATTGAAATTTTATACAAATAATAAAAAAATAATAATCCGAACTTCACAACCGAAACTGAAACACGTGAAGCAACGCTACTACAATCGAAAAACATGAAAAAAAAAACAACTGAATGAATATTATTGATTAATAGGCGCATTAAGATGTTGTTAATTGACAATAATAACTGTGGTTTATTACAATTCTCTTGAATTTTGCCTTCACTTGGTAACACAGATCAATCTCAACCGGCCCTGGAAGAAGAAACAAAACAAAACGATGGCACATTAAAAGCCGTAATTCTAATACGAAAATTATTATGAAAAAACTTATAAGATTAAAAAAAAATATCACAGTTACCAAACTGGGTAGAAGTCGTGGTGATCGTCGACTTTTTAAGGAGTTTCCTCGAGAAACGCTAAATAAGCTAGGCATAGACAGGTTATTAATTGCATAACAATCTAGAAAGCATCTAATAATAACGTAAGAGATATCATATAATATCATACAAAAAACTTAGGCCCGTATCCAGAAAATAACACTCAAGTGGTGATTTATAGAGTTCAAAGCTCTAAATGAAATAGACCAATCACACGCATGAAAAATTGTTAACGTGATTTTTGACCAATGATAATAATCCATTGCAACTGTCTGCGGTCACCTAGCTGTCATTACGTTCTGTTACAAGTTATAAGTAACAGAAAGTAAAAAAAAATGCAAATTAATACATATTTAACACTAGATTTACCAGCTTAAATATACCTATTTCTACCAAAACCAAAAATAATATAAAATTCATAAAACTAATTCTTCTGTTATAAATTAAAGAAGATTAGAAGAATTAAAGAAAATGTTACACGCAGTAGGAATTTTAATTTGATCTTGCAAGACCAGTCATTTTGACTGCTCTGGTAAATCTAGTGTTAAACTGGATATTTGATATATAAGTACATGCTACATATTACTATTTTATTTTGATTACTGTCAAATGATTTCCGTGTTTATTAGTAAATAATTTTGACTGCATACAATGGAATAAAATGCATTCAAGTAATGGTGATCACAGATTAAACTACGCTCTAACGTTATTTCTGAACACGGGCGTTAGTAGACTAGTAAAACAATATGTAGAACTGTGGGCTTATCACGAATTTTAGTCTGGCTTTCGAACCGAGTTCGCTTCAAGCGATTTGTATGGAAATTTGAGCAGCGCCACCGTGTGCGGATTTGTACTACAATATTTTAGATACTTTTTGTTAATTTTCGAACGTCTCGATCTTTCGTTCATTTGCTAGATTGCTGGTGCTCGTTAGTCGTTAGTAAAAATTCATGATCCCGATTGCTAACGGATCCGTTTTACTTGTGACAGCTCGATTCGAAAGACATACTAAATTCGTGATAAGCCCACTGGTTTCATACAAATACTGGGTTTACGTTTAAGGAGTAGTAGTAGTAACAAAAAAAAAACTTATATCTTAATTATCTAATAAAATATTGCTATCAATTCCGAATTACAATTTACTTAACTAACACTGGGAACACATTTTTAATTGATATATTCTCACCTATGCGAATACTTATATTCGGGTATACATCTTAACAAGTGTTAACTGAATCTTATTTAGTATTATAACTAATAAAGCTCTAAATACTTGTATCTATCGTAAAATATTAATATTTCATTAACAAAATATATCTCCTGTTTGAATTTAAAAAAAAAATACAAATGTGTTTAAATAAGACTATATATTTTACGATAGACTGAATCACATAAATATTTGGTACATAATTTAACAATAACAATAAAAATTATTGCAAATTTCGTTATAACAAATTGACATATAAGTGTATTACAATGTATTGCATTGATGTTTAGTCAATCACGTACACTATATTGTCGTCTGTCTCCCCTGGTGCTAACGTACGGAGACACTGGCGTCGATGCTTAGGCCAATCACTCCTTTGGCAGTTTACGGAACAATACCTTGCGAGATGGCATTGTGAGCATTCCAAAGGACCCGCGCGATTACAATTTGCGCACTAAATTAAAATTATATCTATTTATTTGTGAATTAAACTAATCTAATTTATTTGCATTACACTAGACCGCATGTTACCTCGTTTCAATATCGGAAATATCCTGAAAACTCACTAACCTTCTTTGAATCGTTATCGCTGATAATGGACTCGTCCTTAGTGTCGGGTGTGAGTATATCGGGAGGATGCTCGGTTTCGTAGCGCGACTGCTCGACTCGCGTGCTGATCACGCGTATATCATCGACGCACTGTTTTAAATCAATGCCAAGATTGATCAACGATTGCCCGATGCCCTCCATGCGTTTCATCACGTTCGATATCTCTAACAATGTTGACGGTCCTGATTTAAACAAAAAGAAAAAACAAAAATTAATAAAATTACATTCGTTAACACTAGAAAGACCGAACTTTAGTATATATGTACCTATATCTAGATATATAGTTAGTTAGTTTTAGTATTATAGTTATATGTATATATATATACCTAGGTATAACGCATATGTATATACCGGAAATGAAGGAGGGGGAGGTAACTACTATTATCAATAAACGCATTTACATGTCGTAAATTCTGTCATTACATACATAGTTGTCTTTCTAATTGAAATCAAAAAGCAGTCAAAATGACTTCTTCGGGCAATCTAGTGTTAAAAACAAGAATAAAGGTAAATATTAATAAAATAATCGATGAAGAAGATGATAGAACATTTTATGACAAAACAAAATATCACTTAATTCTATTATTTATTTAATTCACTTATAACTTTTATTTATGTATTTAAAAATATATATTATTAATTATTATGTTATGTAATGTATGTATTGTGTATATTTAGTTATTATTTTCATTGCACCAAATATCACCGCTCACACCAACAAAGGTTAGCTAGCATTAAGCTCGGCTATGTGAATTTTTTTTGCGATAAAGAATTTATTTATTTATAAATACAATTTTTCGCAGCGTAAAGAATTCTAAAATATACTGTTTATTAAAATATGAATAGATTATTTAGTGATAATGGTGCTCGCATTGTCACAGTACAATGCGAGCACTCGACCATGTCGCGCTTAATTTAAATATAATATATCGCTCTAAATGAAAAGTTCATTAATTAACTACTTTTTAATCAAGAGCTGCGTAATACAAATATATATTAATTAATTAATTAATTAAAACGGAAATAAAAATATCCGTTTAGTAATTAAAACTTTAAAAATGTTATTAATTGTTGTACACTTGCACACGACGAGTTGTTCACAGAATCCAATTAAAACTAGATTAATCACTTTTCAAGGTCGTATAGCTTAAATGGGATTGCAGACTGCGTCGTCAGATTCAATTAATGGAAAGCAAATTGTTGGCTGATAAACTTAACAATCGAGAATGCCCGCGAGCACCCACTATCCGCTGTGTGATCTACGACGTTCTAAAGCGGCAATGGATAGCGAACACTGTGTACACAAAGCGGAGCTGAACCGCTGCAAGTAGATTTTCCGATGATCAGATATAAATAAATCCCTTTTCAATTCCATCTATATATTTCTTTAAACCATTGATTATTTTGCCGGCTATATATTAAATAGTGTTTAAAAATAACAATTAAATTTATTATGAGAACGTTAGTGTGAAATTTTAAAACCTTTTGCTACCAAGACTAACCTCTTAGTATATAGGGAATAATTAAGTAATAAATGAAGTAATAAATACAAATTATAAGTATTCAGGTCGCCATTGCATTTACGTTAAATGGTTTAGAAGTGATATTTATTGCAACGTGGAGCTGCTGTTAAAGCTGGAGCGTACGGCACGCCGACATTTAAAAATCATTGCGACGGGCGGACCACTAACAAACATATATGAGCCTCTTTAATTGTGCCACTATAGTCTATACCAGTGATTCCCAAAGTGGTCTATATCGACCCCTAGGGGTCTATGACAACCTGCAAGGGGTCTACGTCAGCGAAAAAAAGGGGGTCCATGAAATGAAAATGGGGGTCCACGATAGTGGATCTCAACACATACACTGATAGTACCTATTTACTTACATCATACTATCTTATAATATCAAAACATATACATTATTTATAAAAGTACCTATGAAGTAAAAAGGTTCATCCTTCTCACTAAAAATATTGACTTATTGCTTATGTTATTTTATTTATAGTTTATTTAATGTTACGTATATTTTACATAACAGATACAAAATTTTATTTTGAGTAGTTTTAATTTAAATTCAATTAATAAATGTATAAATTAACATGTGTTTTAACTTTAAGTTTTTAACACTAAACTTCACTACAGTTAGAAATTTAAGAAATCAATATCAAATTGGCAAACGACACAAAAAAGTTTGGGGAATAAATTCCCTCGAGTTAAATTAATATAATGTATTCTGGCTTCAGATGTTTAAGACTATAAATTGAAACAGTAAAAATTATTTAAAAAAATTATTATATGTTAGATCAGCGGTTCTCAAACTTTTTTGGCGAAGGAAAAAGTCCTAATATAAATATAAAAAACTGATTTATATGTATTTATGAATAATCATATTGCAATGTAATAATTTTGGAATATTTAGATGTAACCTTATAATCTCCCTTTGGTAGGTATTTTTTGCAGTATTTTAGCCCTAGGGTTCCGCGGAACACCACTTTGAGAATGGCTGCGTTAGATGAATATCTTACTGATAAAAAAGCTTGAACATAATCTATGGCATTTTATGTTTACCCTTAGGTATACAATAGGATGACAATGCCCCTATACAGCAGCTATTCTTCTACATCATAATAGATTTATTATAATATATATTATTATGACATTAGTATCTAAGTGGACAATGCCAGTATACAGCAGCTAAATCAAGTTGATAATTAATAAATTTATTTCATTTATATTTGTATTTGTATTGACGACTAAAAGTAAATAAATTTAAAAAAAAAATACACCCAGTAGCCTTTGCCTATTTCTAAAAGGTATTGTACAGTAGGAATGTTGGCATAACTGTTACCCAGATGGAGGTTGTCAAGCCAGCGTATCAGGGGGGCTACTCAGGCGCACTTCGAACGAAAATACGGACGTTTCCTACTCAGGGACACTTACGTAATCATTCACGAAATTACGGATTTGACAGCGTCTTCACGACTGATAGGCCACATAATGCTTATTTTACGGGCTTATATGTCAAAATTCACGTAAACTTCGGATATGCCTGAGTAGCCCCCCTGTGCCCAGTTATTTGTCCTTATTATCTTGTGTGCGTTTTAATATAATTCATCACTATTCTTTGCAACAGAGTTGTTTCACTCTGAAATCTTCATCACTCGTGTCTTCGGACACACCCCATAGTGTTACAACCCATATTTGCTTATGTAAACCAGCTATAGTAGTTAAGTAAAAGTTTTCAGCTAAAAGCTAATTGTAATGTAAAACGCGGACTGCAGCTATAATATATTGGCAGCCTTTGAAACAAACTCATGAATATTAAAGTGTCGAATGTCACACTCGAGTAATTTTCAAGTGCAAGCCTTTAAATTGTAACAAATGCAATAAGCTAAAATGCTCAATATTCGCGCGCCTTTTCCTTTCTGTATTTAAATTTCGAGCGCTTTTGAGCAAACTTTCTGCACGGAGTTGTGTTTGTGCTACGTTTACCACGGATGCATGGATTCGCTCTTTAATATAAATATACGTACTAAAAGGTCAAGTGTAAGCACTTCAAAGGGAAACAGTTCAAATGCGCGCTCCTGGCTTTGCGCGACATTGCCATTGAAAATGCAGTTTGTAGTTGGATTTATAAAATGAAATATACTTATAACCGAGCACAAGATCGTTTAATATCAAGGGTAGAACGTGTATAGAAAATAATTTTACTTTTATTTTATTTATTGAAGTGAAACTTCTTTACGCACGCTTGACTTGGGGAGTAAACTGGGTAGTAAGTAAGTAAGTAAGTAAGTAAGTTGGTAAGAGCGTTACGAAAAGTGTGGTCGGGTAACACGAACGGAAGTCGAGAGGGAGATAGGTAGTTTCGTATATTACTATAGGGACAAAAGAGAGAGAGAGAGATGCGATGTTTCGTATATCTAAGACTAGACTAGAACAGTAAGAGAGAGAGCAGTGCGCGTGCGCACATAATAAAAATAAAAAATCTATTTAAAAATATTAATTTATCAATGAAAACCGATTATCAATTTAAATATTTGTAGAAAATTAATATATGTATATTTATATACATGTATATATTATACATATATAAACATATATAGATAGAGCTAAAGAAGTGTTACTTCTCGGTCTAAAGCACATTCGTTACTAGTGTTAGCGTTATAATGTACTCATAAATATTAGTTTCGAATTGGAATCAAACTTTGATTGACAGATTTACCATAACACAATACAATACTAATTCTCTAGGTAGTATGAAAATTTCAAAGAAAGCGAATTGAGTTTACTTCAACTCATGCTATGCATTCCCTAATGGAAACCGGATGCAAACAAAGCGGAACTGACGTCACAGAAAAATTCTATTTATTTAAAAGAAAAAAAAAACACAATTAAACCGCTATGTAAACGCGCTAATGCTAAGTTAACAGGCCGGCTAAATACTTTCTCTTTTTCTATATTCAATTTAGTCACACAGCTATTTTGAGACCGATGCATTTGTCGGTTTCGTTTTCAGGGATTTGTAGCTTGAAACGTAAGATAAATAAATGGTTTTGACCATCAGCAGAGAGCTTGTAGATTTGTTTAAAGTAAATAACTCGTGACCTGACTGACCTAGATCACAATAAATTGCACAAAATAAACTAGAATAAATGTGCCATTAATTAACAACGTACACGAAAACGTAAATATAAAATAATAATTCAATATAAATTAAATTAACCCAAATACATCATATCAAAATAAAAACCACATAATATAATATTACAGAAGTTTCCAAACTATGGCTCGAATATTGAGTGAATCCCAAAGTGTACTATTGTATATTTATTAGAGATGTGCCGATTATGACTTTGGCCGACTAGCCGTCTAGCCGATTAGTCGGTCGTAAATAAGCCGACTACGGTTTAGGGGATTCCCGTGACGCTTCGTTTACAGCTGAGTCGCTGCAATTTCAGTCACTACTGACATGTGGACAAATATAAATAACAAAAAAAGTTTTTTGAGTTTTACAGCTCACTAGTTTGACGATAGTTTCAAATATCATCACGCAGTATTGCAATATATGACATTAAATATTATGTTGATTTGTTTTTTAATTAAGATACTAATTTTGTTTGATAAATGTCATCAATATATTTTCTTTACAAGGAAGTAGCACATACATTTTATTGAGAAATAGACACAAAGTAAGAAGCCGGATAGTCGGCGCTTTTTACCGATTAGTCGCCGACTACGATAGTGGCCGGATAGTCGGCTTTACCGACTAGTGGCCGACTAGTCGGAACATCTCTAATATTTATATATAGATATTGCACTTGTATTTTCATTCTAATTAGAACAAATAAGACTGCATTAAGTAGTTCCACGACACATTTTTTTAAGGCAGCCAAGAGGTGGGTTGGAAACTTTGTTAAATGAGTCGGAGCCGAGTCAACTTTGGGAACCACTGTACTATTATACTACAAGCATCCTAAATATTATATATGGAAAAACATAATACAGAACAGAAGAAGATGGGAAGCAGAAACACGGTCAGTGTGAAGACGTCATTGCTGGATTATAAGTCATTATATTGTACGACTTGAATTTATTTCTTAACCGTCGACCAACGGCGACGAGTATGGATCTCAAACGGACACACACGTAAATAAAAAATAGCGTATTTTAGTAATATTTTTCGATCGATGCATAAAAACTGACCTAAATAAATAACGCGACAAATTGTAAATTCTACATTTTTAATTTAGGTCATGAAAGAGTAATAAAATTCATTATACTATCTGGGGCAAACAGGGGATGCTTTCCGGACGATATTTGTTTTTTTTTATAAAAAAAAATAATTTCACTACAGACACCTTACAAAGAATTGAGAAATTACTAACTACAAAGAAAGCGAGTGAATAAATATCATCATATTAAAATTACAAAACTAGAAACGGAAACCTTTTTATATTAATTTATAACCTAATTGCTTGGATGTTTTCGTAATAACATCAAATTATAAATTACCTCGAATCTATTAGAATAAGACGTCAAGATGAAAAATTAAATTAATAAATCGAAAGTTTTGATGTGAAACATCTATTGGCGCGGGTATAAATCGGATCGTTGGGGTGGCGACGCTTGCCGTGGCGACGGGTCGCCACGCTATACTAAAGTATATATACAGTCTATATATAGTAGAGTGTACAGTGTGGCGACCCTGTACAGTTTATTTTATCGAGTTATTTCTGAAATCTATATCATTTAAGAAGTTTTCGAATTTTAAATTTTTGTATTTAATATAAATAAATGTTTCTTAAATAAATAGTCATCATTTTCTGTAAAAAAATTCATAGTATTTAATTTTTTTATTAAGCAATAATTAGTTCCTGTTGTAATCTTGTCTTTTACGCATATGACTTGAATAAACTCGATGTTTCACATCCGTCAGGCGTCCCGTGACGGCTCACTTTTTTTTTTTGTTTATTTCAATATACGATCAAGCATGCTAATTCTTGACATATCTGTCCCATATATCGTACCAATATTAACACTAGGTTAACGGGACGCGTCAATTTGACGCATTTTGACTTTTATCAGAGAATTACCAAAAACTGTTTAAATTTTTATTTTATCTCTTTGTATGACTTTTATTCATTGATCGAGGGAAATATATATTGAAGACTATTTTCTTTAAAAGTTTTGAATTACTGAACTTGTCTATGTGGTATACCTATCTCTACGATATGCGTCAAATTGACGCGTTTTAGTAGAAGGAGGTATATAGAAAACGTCCGTAAACCTAGTGTTAAAGTCTTATAAAATTTCTGATTATTACGTTAATTTCGACTATATTTGAAACTATATAATATTTGAATTTTGTATGTTTTAATACAATTAGATTTACTTTATTAAGAATGGTTCAAATGTATTCAAAGAATAAATGTATAAACTTAGTTGTACGTAAACACAGTGCCTGCACTGATCTTATAAACATATTAGCTTTGAAAATTCAAGATAGCGAATGAAAGTTAAAAAAGAATATAAAAGTGGTTTATGCTTTGTACACCAGTTTGTTTCATTGCGAACCTTCGAGTATAAACGATGACCTGGTTTTTAGAATTAAGTTTCATCTAACTAAAAAGCATATATGATATTAAAATTTAATTGCATTAACTTTTTCATGAAACATTTTTCAGGTCATGAAAAATTTAATTTTATATTTCAGTTGCACATTGCACAGAACGTGACTTATTTTTTTATTTTTTTTTATATACATGACCAATAATACTAATTACTTAATCAGGCATTCCTTTGTAAGTTTAATGTGAATGCTACATTTTGGTTGGAATATATCATTGGTAGCATGTGAAAAATAATATGAAACCACACCGGTTTTAATAGTCTATGATAAATCACACCATGATTTTTCTTGTATTGTACTGTTAAGTATTATGATAATTATTAATTTATTATAATAAAAATTATTCAGTGAATGTTAAGCGATGTACTTTCTAAATCATTTATGTAGCGTATCACATGTGATATCACATAGAAGAAATAATATCATTTAATATGAATCAAATTTGACAATCATAGATAAATAAATATATATATATTGGTGGTTATTAAAATTTGAGAGTCGGAAGTTTTTTGAGTCTTTATCTGAAATGGTAATTACATGATAAACATACCTGACAAATCTGGATTTATAACATTCTTTGACAACATCTGGTAAGTGGTGCTACTGTGGTTATGAAGGCCATCATCAAGAGCCTGCCAGGCTTCTCCCGACTGACTGGTACCAGGCGTATCGTTAACATCGGTCTCAAACTCTTCTGTCTTGACTGGGGGTACTGCTCGCCGGCGTCTTTTGTACGGAGTAAAATATCGTATTGGTCCCACCACTGTGAAAGACATCTACATATTAGTTCTATGAAAATATTGATTATTCGTGTTATGTGACGATTGTGTAGGTTTCAAACACGACTAAGCAGCAATATAAAGACCGTTTAATTTTGATGTGAAACGTTTATTGTGCGGCGACATGAAAAAAAGTAGAAAAATAACCCATACGTGTTGCTTATTTGTTATTATAACTAAAGAAATCTACAATGTATATGGGAATCATACAAGTTCTTTTTTGATTGAAATTCTTTTGACAAACAACAGGTTGTATACCATATCAATAGAATATAATAAACGTTAATGTTTTTTTTCTATTCACAAACAAATAATTTAATATACTTTTCTATAACATTTGGCAATGGAAAATTCTCCTCGTGATATTCTATGAAAGCTATTATTTTGCAGAAATGTATATGTGTTTTATTATTTTAAAATTAATCCGACCTCAATTCGTCCTCCTTACAGTTATAATACTCGTATGTACGTAAATAATATTATTTATAGAAAAATAATAACATACAAATTAGTGTACAGTCGTCGAGGTAAGTCTGTCTCTTTTGTGTTATTGAAGCGATCTCGCAAAGTAAGATAGGCAGAATGTTGCTTTTAGTTCAGTTTTAAAATGTGTTTCAAAACCCAGTCACTGCCTACCCCAATGAAATATTAGTCTTTGAAGTTAAGATTTTTTAAAAATATTTATTTATTATATTATTCGAAAGGAACGCCTAGTAGTGCGTTCAATTTATAAATTGGAAAGTTAGAAACCTTTTTATGCTTAGAAATTAATATCGAATGTTGCATTATATATTTTTTGTGTTAGTTGATAATGAAAATATTATTCATCTAAATAATAAGCTTAAAAACGTATTAGAGTTACTTCAAAGGGTGTATTAAGAATATATAAGTTATTTTCCACTGTATAAGGGTGTAGACAGACAGATGTAGAAATCAGTCAGAGAGACGTATCCTAGACTAGGAGTTCTACCACATCGATATCATATATGGTCATAACCGTGGGCGTAGCCACGGTGGGGCAGGGTGGGGCGCTTGCCCCACCCTGGCTCTGACCTCTAACGTACCTGATCAAATCTGAAAAACTTAATAATCTAGGCACTAACTACAATACCTAATATCCGTAAGAAAGTTCACACTCGACAGTCATCAGTCGACACAAAAAAAATTAACCAGGGTAATACCGCGGGTATAGTTTGCTAGTTACACATTATTTGAGACTGCTGCCCCACCCTGAGCCCATGGCTGGCTATGCCCATGGTCATAACGCATAGTGATGTAGCGATCTTTCACTTCTTCATCACATAGTATAACCCAAAAATCTCCGTTATTATATTTTATTTGATGCACTGCGTTCTTCTCACAAGATCTTGAGCTGCAAGATGTCACCGCATGGAACCGATAGACATTCAAATTGCTTAACTGTAGCTCTGCAGCTCGTCAATTTGAACGGTTTTATTATTTATTATTATTTTTTTATAGAGAATTTTTGTACATAAAATATCGAGGGCCTCTGTACTAGGTTCGGAAACCTGTCCTACTGGGTATCCCGGTTACTGAACTAGAATGAAGATGATGAAATAGATGAAGAAAGAAAATAGAGAAAAGTTTATGTGGAGTTATTATAAATTTAGAGTTTCTACGAACCTCATTATATAAATACTATCCGAAAATTTCATCTGCCAATAATTAAAATACGCCTACCTATTAAATGAAAGGAAACCTATAAAAAATATTTAATTATATTAACCAAAAACATTTATAAGTTCTTTTTGCTGTAATACGACTGTCGCGCAGCTAGGCTGTTTTATTACCCTTGCCGACGGGTTCGGCTAGATGTGTGAATTTGCGATCTCAAAGTAGTCAGTACTTGTTAATCTGACGACAGAAAATACTGGAAATATATTATTGACGCGATGAAGTACAAGTGAGCGATGATTATTGATACGTATCAACGAATATTTTGCGAATTTTATTGGACTAAATTAATTAAGAATATTTTTTTATGCGTTAGTATAGCATATTACACGTTAGATGAATGTCTTACTGATAAAAAAGCTTGGACATAATCTATGTCATTTTATGTTTACCCTTAGGTATACAATAGGATGATATTGCAGCTATTCTTCTACATCATAGATTTATTATATACTATTATGACATTAGTATGTAAGTGGACAATGACAGTATACAGCAGCTAAATCAAATTGATAATTAATAAAATAATTTCATTTATATCTATATTTGTATTGACGAGTAAAAGCGCTCCATTGGAGCCCAATTACTAAAAGTAAATAAATAAAAAATATATATATTAGTTTTAAATTATTCCGTCAAAGAATTGAGCTCTAATTTAATTTATTCAAAGCAAAACATAATACGGTTAAAAAGGAGAAAGATGGAAAAGTACCATTATTAGAACTACGTAAACTTTCTAGGTATTATGTTTCCATAAGTCTTTCGAGGACTTGTTTACATCGTCTTATTGTTAACGATATTCCGAAAATAAATAATTGTTTTTTACATTTTTACAGAATAAAATATATCGTTACAATATATTTTCTCAAATGATCTTACACGCATACTTTATTTCAAGTGGTATGTTATTTTCAACTTATTCTTAGCTTTCACTGGGTATCAACAGAGTTCGTAGCTTAGTGGGGTATTACAGTCTAGAAATTCAAAATTCGATTAGATTTTTTTTTTCTTTTTCATCATTTCAAAAAATAAGCTACTAAGAGGATTTAAGGAAATTTGAATTATTTTCGCAGTTATAGATAATTTTGTGACGCGCCAACTAAACTGGTCTGCTATGAGATTCCGAAGCTTCCAAAGAAGGCATACCTGCTCGTATGGCTGAAAGATCTGCCAAAAATAGAGCTTATTGCGAAAGGCAGGGATGGCTAATTAAAAAAATGTAAGTATTCGAACACGTTTTTCTCGGAACTATTTTTTTCGATACGATTGACATGATATCTCAAGTTCTAATGCACCGATTTACTTGAAATTTTGTACAGACTTTCTTAATACTAGCAAAACTGTCTCGACCCCTACGGTTTCTGTATTTTATATATTTTAAAATAATTATCAAAGTTGAAAAAAGGAGGTAAAATGTAGTTTTTTTTTTCAGAGAGACGCCATTTTGTGCTATTTTTTTTTCAAATCTCGTACGTCCAGGTAATTCTACATCTTTGTTTAATAAAAAGAATAATAACCTTATTTTTAAGTTTTAGACCACCAGGAGGATTGGAATCACGTCAACTTGGAGACAACTTTTTTGAGTACCCACTTTGTCTGCTTCTAGTGACTTCAATTTTGTTTTTGTTTTTAACTATTATACATTTTTATACTTATCAAATATCAATAAGAAACTGATAAAAACATGGATAGCAAAAATGATTACTGTATTTTTTTTTACGCCCGTTTCATTTCAAAATCAAGTCTCTACACTACACCCTTAATGTCATCAGAAATTGACGCTTTTGAACCTTGGGTTGACCTGGATCTAAAGCTAAATTACTATTTGCTTAAAAACGCCAATCATACATGGTAATATTATAATTATATTAAATGATTTATATCATTATTCATTTATTTCTTGTGTGACCGTGCAAGTTGAAAACAATGCGATTTTAACTAAGACCTTTTTTATACAAGAAATATGAAACAATATTGAGATGAAAGGACGTCAAATTGATTAATATCAAATAAACACGACGGTAAACCGCGAAGTCTAAAAATAATTAAATTCCGAAGAACCGAAGAGAAAACACTATAACAGTTAAAAAACATGGAACGTAGAACAATAATATCAAGTTTCATCAGATGATGTTTAAAGACGTGATTGATGGACACCGAGCGTATTTTGTTTTATGTATATTTATTATAAATTAATTAGTTTTATAAGCAATCTATGTTAGTACAAACAAATAACGGATATGTTACTACAGTCGCACCTGGATAAGCGAGAAGGAAGGAACACGAATATTATTCTCGCTTATGGCGGTATACTCACGAAGTAGTTACACTCATAGAGGTATATAAAAGTCGTGGAACATAGCTTTTAAGTTGACTTGCGAGTTTTGAGATTTCCATTGAAATATCATCGTAAATATTCTCGCATACAGAGGTCTAGATATGAAATGGACGCATGAAATGACTCTCTCTCACTCAGGTATTTGGGGTTAAAAGTGTTGGAACCTAACCATTATTCTCGCTTATAGAGGTTTCTCACTTATCCAGGTTCGACTGTATTAATTTGTAAGGATTTCCAATTGTCTCTTAGGCCCGGATCAATGCTATCAGTGCATTTTTCGTTGGGTTTGAAATTATATACAGTAACCCCCCTATAACGCGGTAGATTGGTTCCGCGTTATAGAAAAACGCGTTGAACAAGCATACTCGTATAACACGTTCGTAATACCCCGTATAACGCGTTTTGTACAAATTATTCACATTAAACTTTTCTTGTTAAAGGGGGCTTAAATCGAATATTAATGAAAAACTATGATATTAACGATATATGTTCAAACAAACGCGAAAATTAATTAATTGAATAAATTATTTAATTAATTATATAAATTTCACAGTACAGAACAATAACATGCTATATCTCCGCGTTATATGGGGGAAAACACGTGTTATACGAGGGACATAAATTCGCGTAAAATGAAAACGTGTTATAAGAGTACCGTGTAATAGGGGGATTAATGTAAATATATATAACATGTGAATTCTCCGCGTTATATGGGAGAAACCAAGTGTTATATGAGGGACGTAATTTCGCGTAAAATGAACACGCGTTATAATAGTACCGTGTAATAGGGGGGATTACTGAACATATTATTAATATTTATTTGTAATTTCACGCGACTAACGGGTTTTGTTTGCATAACATCAATTGTGGCGTTGTTGTTTTCTCGCGCAAAATTAGAATATTTAATTACTAGAAAAATAAAACTTTAAAAGTTTTTTTTTTTTTACTTTTATAAGTATTCCTGGTTAAATGTTATGATTAGTTGTTTTAAGGTCGTTAGGAATATTATTTTACATTCATTTGTTTTTTTATATTGTTTTTCTTTATTATAGACTAGCTGTTGCCAGCGACTTCGTTCACATAGTAATGAAGAGATAAAGTACTATGAAGTTTAAATTTTAACATGAAAAAGTAGTTATTGTGACATAACTGTAATAGTTAGACATATGGTATGTCATATGTCCTCTATAAAACTGTACCTACATCACTTTGCTCTATTGTCAATAATTTCCGCAGCGTACGCAATTTTCACACTTTGGGTTACATTATTGAAGTTTTCACGCGGATCCCTAATGTTTTTGAAAATATTCTATAGACTATGTCCATCAGGGATAATGTACGATCTAATGGTAAAATAATTTTTCAAATCGGTCCAGTAGTTTCGGAGCCTATTCAATACATACAAACAATCAAATGTTTTCTCTTTATATATTAGTATATATTTTGGTATTAGGTTTAAGGTATAGGCAGTAGATGCTTAGAATAATGTTAATATTATGATATAACAGAACACTCGATATTAATTCTATATGCGCGCGTCAATGTACTAATGCCTATACGTAATCGGGAACTGTACGTTTTCTATATATGCAATGGACTGTACGATAAAGTGTGTGTTCACATTAAGGTACTCTATAATAGACGAATATTTAATCAGTACTGTTTTAAAATTTATATAATATATAGGATATATAAAGGTGTTTGCGTGCGTGCGTGCGTGCGTGCGTGTGTGTGTGTGTGTGTGTGTGTGTGTGTGTGTGTGTGTGTGTGTGTGTTTTCTATTTTATTTATGATAATATATGAAAAATATATTTCTTAAAAATCAACAACTATCTTTGGAGTTATGTCTGCCACTTTAAACAATTCTATCAGTTTCTCGATGAAAGTAAATTAATTGGGCCTAATATAATTTTTTTTTTCTCAAACAGCTGTTTTTCTTGGAAAAAAACAAATCGCTTACTTTCTTCAGAGTTCCATAGTTTTATTTTTGGAACCGCAGATAGTATTTATGAGTAATTAAACCAATACTACCTTGCAATAATTTATTCACAAAATTAAAAATATAATTTTAAAGCGTCGTGAAAATAAAATGAACGAAATTAAAGATTTATTTAAATTAAAATAATAATTTATATTTAAAATTTAAGAATGATAATTATGATTATTGAACCGAATAATTCTGCTGACATCTAAGTATATATTCAGTACATAAGTACGGGACAAATGTATTAATGTGACAATTAAATGTACTCATGGGACCTCTCACAGTTTTAAATATAATCTATATATATTTTTTTAATTACCTGTTTCGTCATCACAGCAGGCTCCGCATGTGCAGCTAGTGGCATGTGGTGTCAGCACTCCCTCATCAATCAAGGCTTGGATACTTCTACCACCAAATCTAATAGACCTCTTCCAGTCCTTACTCGAAGCCCTTCCACAGAAAGCCTCAAATTCGCTTGGCGTATACCATTTCATGCCATATTTGATGCATTTACCACGACCACCAGACCCAAATCGTGATTTATGCAATTCGGCAGCCGTATTTTTACAACGTATAGGCAATATATTAGAATTAGCCGATTCAGACCAGCTTGTGCTTCCCATAGGCCTAGCAGACCCTTTCACTGACACACCAGCAGTTCCCGCCGTGGTTTCGTCTATAGTAATTGCATTTTCCGTGGTGGGCCCACTAGATATAAATCCATTGTCAACGCATATCATGGGTTTAAACTGCGAGAGTTGATCTGATGATATTACATTGTAGGTGGTACCTGTAATAAGTGTTCCGACAGGCAGAGTTACCGGTATACTGATAACACTGTCTGCACTTTTAGTGGACTCTCCGTCGTGTTCGATCAGCGGGTCACTATTTGACATGTTCGATATAACCACAGATGTCGTATTATTCGACATAACCGCGCCAACTGAGGCTGGTACTACAACCAATCACATAACGGTATCACCTTTACAATATTATTTCAGAAAATAAACACAGGATCCCAGTTTAAATATAACTTTCTAACACCCGAAACAGTTTTATAAATAAACGCGTCGTACACTTTAACCTGTCAATGTATTGGTTTCTTACGGTACCGAATAAAAAGTTCATAAATTTTGTTATTACATTTCAATATTCTTTTATTTTTTTAATTTAAGTTATAAAAGTTATATTAAAGTTTAATTTAAAAAATAAAACTTGCCAAATTCTTTCAAAATGGCTAAAATTTTCCTTTATACGCAATGACAGTATAGGCAAAGACAGGCAAAGACGGTATTTGTATTTTTTGAAATGCCTAATAAGTGACAGCGTATTTGTCATTTTACTTTCAAATGCAAATTTAATACGTATAAAATAGATAGAAAATTATTTAAACAACATTACAAAACTGTCACATTTAAATTTCAATTGTTTACGTTTTTGGAACGTCTTCTAGTCAAGAGTCAAATCCACGGTCCACTACGGCAAATCGATTATTTCTAAACGTCAACTTACGCAACGAAATTAACCAACCGAAATAAGAAGGCCGCTTTACGTATGCATTTTAGTTCAGAAAAACGATTCTTAATCTCGTCAGTATACACGTGTAATGGCCGAACTAAAGGCTAAATAATTGCGGTCGAATACAAAATCATAGTAATATTGTGATTATTAAGTGTGTTTGTGTTTGTTTATTGAATAAGCCGTGTTGTGTCTGAGGTGGTTTATTTAATTGTGTGTGTTTTTTGTTAAACATGTGATTATTAGGCCTGTTTTCACGAGTGTATATGTAGTGTGCATTAAAAAGTTTGTTGTATTATTCAAATAGCAGTATGGAGGAGCTTAGGAAGCATAAAGCGATGCAGAATTCCAATCACCATGTTGGCGTCGAGTGTCGACACCCTCAGGTATGTTTTGTAAACAATAATGACACGCTTTTGTGCCTATATATAAGCGAAACAAAATACTTATATCTTTAAATGCTAGTGTTTAGTGCTATTATTTATTTTATATGTTGGTTACTTACTAATAACATATAAACAATTAATTATTTGTTATATTAACCTAAAGTAATGGTTATTTGTAGGCAAAATACTATTAGAAAGAGAGGTCAGACTCGATTGTAGTATAAGCTATCTCTTTCTAACGCGTTAGTCGAAGTTCGTTGAAAATATGAATGGAATTGATTGTTTCGTTGATCAACACAATAAATATCAAATATATACTCTACCCTATTCAAATATAAACGTAATAAATTTATTAAATCTGAAATATAATTATTATTATTATAAAATCAAAATATACTGAAATGAAGATCACAAGCTTAGTACAATTTTTTACAATTGAGAAATCAATCTCAACTTCACTCAATCAAACTCTCTCTTTGTTCTTTAGGCAGTGATCAAGAACTACAGTGACTTTTCTCACTACATTACATTAGCCATACACATGGTCAAGAAAGTTCACTTTGGCTTCAACAATACATGCAATCCTAAGCTTAATGCTAATAAGATATATAAATATAATTACCAAATATAACATTGGGTTGTGTTGAAACCTGAATAGGCGTGAGCACCAGAGTTCCATTGTTGGTTGATGTTGGAAATTGCACTGAGGAGGTCAAAATTTATATTAGACATATGTGATTTCGTATCACATGGATTTCGATTAATTTGATCTGATATTTCAATTCAAATGTTTAATTTTAAAATTCAAATTTATTTAGGTATATCACTAATGAATTCACAAATCAATCATCCAGTGTTTTGTCTTTTAACACTAGATTTACCAGACCAGTCAAAATGACTGGTCTTACAAGATCAAATTAAAATTCCTACTGCGTGTAACATTTATTTTAATTTTTCTAATCTTCTTTAATTTATAACAGAAGAATTAGTTTTATGAATTATATATATATTTGTAACAAATATATACTTTTTTGGTTTTGGTAGAAATGGGTATATTTAAGCTGGTAAATCTAGTGTTAAGGCAAATAGCTATAAAGTAATAAATGAAAGTAGCAATTAAGATGTCAATGTGAGTAGTAATATAATAATAATGATATAATGAAAAAAAAATTAGTAATAAAATAACTAGCTGTTGCCCCTGACTTCGTTCACGTAGTAATGAAGATATAAAGTACTATGAAGTTTAATTATGTTTCGTATTTCAGTCAACAGAGAATGCCTATCACACTTCTGTCCCAAAATCCGTTCTTAGCGGACTAACTATACTACTAACTATAAACTACCTCCCTGCCAAATTTCATCTTTGTACGTCGAGCGGTTTTAGAGATTTTGTGATGAACCTTTCACTTTTAAATATATAGATTTGAAATGGGACGTACATGACCTGGATAATATTTGCATTAAAACCATAAAAAAAAGTATATATTTATCAATAATAATCAATCAGTAATCTTTAACAATCTGTTTTATAGTATAAATATACTATTGCATATTTTAACATGAAAAAGTAGTTATTGTGACATAACTGTAATAATTAGACATGTGGTCTTGGAGATTTTTTTGTAGATATTGATGTCCTCTATAAAACTGTTGTACATCACTTTGCTCTATTGTCAATAATTTCCGCAGCGTACGCAATATAATGACTTTTTTTCACACTTTGGGTTACATTATTGAAGTTTTCATACGGATCCCTAATGTTTTTGAAAATGTTCTATAGCCTATGTTCATCAGGGATTTTTTACGATTCTAATGGTAAAAGAATTTTTCAAATCGGTCCAGTAGTTTCGGAGCCTATTCAATACATACAAACAAACAATCAAAAGTTTCCTCTTTATATAATAGTATAGATATAGATAATAATAATTTTTATTTCGTCGTATACAAAAGCCCTACATATATATTGCCCAATATTGTTCCATCTACAGAACTAATCCTAGAATTGTATTTCTGTCGATAGTGCTCTTCCATACGTTAATACCAAAATATATTCATAACCAGAGGCGGCTCGTCCTAAAGAGCGCTGGTGCAGTGCACTGCCACGAAAATTACAGAAGTAATCTATATTTCTTCATAATACATACTATCCTTACATTACATTCATTCTATTCTACTATGCCTATACAATAGTATATTATATTACCTATATCTACGCCGCTGTAATATAAGTTCTGTAATTTTCGTGGGAGTGCATTGCACTAGCGCTCTTTAGGACGAGCCGCCTCTGTTCATAACAATCTTTATATATTAAACTATGTACTATTATATTTATTTAGTTATTAAAATTGCACCCTGTATATCACCACTCACACTGACAAAGGTTTTCTGGTAACATATATAATGTCAATGGCAAAAAGCACGCCTTTATAAAATAAATAAATAAATAAATTCTTTATTGCAAAAAACAGTAATATTTGTTTATGCATAGGCGAGCTTAATGCCATCGGCATTATCTACCAGCTAACCTTTGTCGATGTGAGCGGTGATATTTGGTGCAATGAAAAGAAAATAATAACTAAATATACACAATACGTACATTACATAACATAATAACTAATAATATATACATACATATTATTTACATAGTATTAAATACATACATATTTATCAAGAAAGGTTATAAGTGAATTACATAAATAATAGAATTAAGAGATATTTTGTTTTATACTAAAATGTTTGTTCAGAAGATTTTTAAAAATGTGAATCGATGGAGCCTGTCTGATGCTGTGTAGATGATGTAGTGTCTGATGATGGTAGCATGTTCCATTGGCGGGCTGCACATATGGTGTAGGAGTTTGAATACCGGCTCGTAGCATGTGCCGGTATTTTAAGTTGGTTGTTATGAGTAGAACGGAGGGGGCAGTTGTGTGAGTCACAGAGAAATTGGAAGCGAGTTTTAAGATAACTTTATACCATTTTTGTATAATAAAGTTTTATTCTTAGTATTATTATTGTAATGCTTTAAACTTCAAAATGGATATCAGATGAGCTTAATCAAAATACATGTGATTATAAATCATATAAAAATCAAATTTGTTATCTGGATAATTGTAAATATTATTAATAATTGAAATAGAAAATTCTCAATACAAATATTGTGACATAGTTTCCTTTAGAATTCTTCGTGTAATAAAAATAGATAGTATTACCTGCACAAGTTCATTTACCTTTAAACTAGGTCGCAGGAGACGAAGCTTAAATTGTAAATTCCATTTTGCAGTGTACCATGTCAAAGCAAATAACTACTTGACTTCATAAATAAATTCTACGTTTATTGAGAAAAATGAATCATGCCGCTTTGTAAGAATATAAACTAATACTACTTTTAAAAGTAGATATTTTTATATTAAACGTCTGACGTCGATGGAATCTTGTTCCTTCAAAGCTTACAATTTACGTTAAACTTTGTTTGTTTTTATTAAAAATATGACAAAGATCGCGTTCATTGATGTATGTATCTATTTACCTTCATTTAAAGATTGTTTTTAGATCGTTTTGTAATTGTATGAGTTCAGATTACTTACCAATTTCGAACACCTGTTGACTCATGTTGTTTAAACTCAGATATATCTGCAAAGCCACTGAAGCACTGTTGTATTCTCACGTGGTTCTACCTGTAGTAAAATATTATTAGAACAGTAATTTCTTATGAGAAAAAATATAAGGACAAAATGGTACTAGTTACTTCTAAATTTAAAAAATATCGTCGCCCGTTTTTGTTTTATTGTGATCTAAATGAAGCGAATTATTATTTAAATTATCTATACATAAATTACCTGATATAAATGAAGAGTTGCAGCTTCGTGTGTCTCGATCGTGGCCAAAACTAATCTCCACTGAATTTGTGACGTTCACCTTACTAAATTAAAAGATTTATATCTTACCCTCTTGTTAAAAAATAAATAATTCGCGGTGTTGCAAGTTTTACACATTTACGTTAAAATTTTATTTTTTAATAACAATTTCGTGAATTAAAACAAGTTTTGTATTTCTTTTTATATTTGAACGTTTATATGAATCTAATTTTTGAGGTTAATAAATAAATTGTAAAAATGCAGTAATAACCTATTGCAACCGTTTACTGTCACTGACAGCTAGTCATTACGTTTTGTTATACGCATCTATAAGAAATCGTTTTTATCGTTACATATTAAAATATAAATAAAAGAAAGAATAAATGCAAACTAATGTTTAAATTGGGTGTTTAATATATAAGTATATGCAACTTGTTATTATTTTATTTTCATTACTGTATAATGGTTGCCGCGTTTTAAGATTTATTATTTATTAGTAAACAATTATGAATATGGAATAAAATGCATTTATGTGATGGTTAAGCCACGTCTCCTGCTCCTGTGTCTTCCAAACATTAGACAAAAACATCGAAACATTGGGGCGTGGCCTACACAATGTTTTTGTTTTCCGTCGACCACGGAAAACAAAAAACATTGTCTATGAATACAAAAATGTATACGGCCACGCCCCAATGTTTCGATGTTTTTGTCTAATGTTTGGAAGACAGAGGAGCAGGAGACGCGGCTTTAGGTGAACACAGTTCAAACTACTCTATATTTAGTTTGATAAGGGTGTATTTTACAGAATTTGTCTCAGCTATAGTTTTATGAACTATATGTAATTAGTTATTTATCATTTTTTATTAAAGTAATATTTATGTGAATGTTTTTTTTATGAAACTGGTTCACTTTTTTTGGGGATGTTTTTTCGGTTTGTGTTTTCGAAACAGGAGTAGTGGTTGGCGTTGTTCTTTGCTGCTCACTTGTCGCTACGCTGATGTTTGACGACCATATTCTCTGATGCGCGTGTGGCGGTCGATTCTACAAGCCGAAAATACTTATTTAAGAAGATTTGAGGTTTTGACGTTTAGTCTGTCAGTGTCATCTTTCTTGTTTCTTCTTGTCTTTCTGGCCAGCTAGTGAAGCGATTCATAATATTTAATAACATGTATAATGATTGGATGGTGGAAGAGGTCCAACAACATCCATAAATACATGAGAAAATTTGCAAGGCACAGGATCTTAACTGCCGATTCCGCTTCTTATGTGCTTTGATAATTTTAATTGGCCATATTGTGAAGAGCTGATTCTGTTAGGCATTGTAGCGGCATTAAGCGCCCTGTAATCACCGTATATTAGATGACGACCGAGGGATCTTAGAATGTCTACATATACCGAGCTCAAAATTTGCAGTTAACTTCACAAATTAGTGTATTTTCTAGTTGCGTTGTTCGAAAGTCGTTGGGTCACCACTTTTAGCGAAACTTAACACATGATGTTTTCTTGACAGTAACAACATATCAATGGCCGCAAAATACGCTTTCTGGATATATATTCTTCTGAATTTACCGAGAGGGGAGTACTTGTGGCGGTCGATTCTACAAGCCGAAAATACTTATTTAAGAAGATTTGAGGTTTTGACGTTTAGTCTGTCAGTGTCATCTTTCTTGTTTCTTCTTCTGTCTTTTGATTGCCACAATGCATTGTGATAATTATATATTCTTAATCCGTTTTAATCTACTTTATTATTTCACATAAGTTTTGCTAAACGCGTACTAATATCTAACTCAGTGATACCCAAACTTTATCCCTCCCCCTTTTTTACATTTAACTAATATTTAATTCCTATATAATTTGCTTCTTACATTTAAATACACTAATTATACTGTAAATGTGTAGCTTTATCTTGTTAGTATTAATTCTAGATTTTTTAATGCCCACCGGTGGGTCACTTCGCAACAACATTACCGGCCCGCGTGCTCACGGGTGGGCACGCGACGTGTTTTACTTGGGGACCGCTTGTACACCGGTGGGCATGATTTAAATACATACAATACAACAAAATATTTGAAATATAATACACGTAAGAATGCCGGTCCATATGTAAAAAATACGATTTTGCAATGCGGGTCTTCAAAATGTTAAACATATTTTGAAAGCCTCTCGCGGACCCCAGTTTGGCGACCACTGTTTTGATTGATACACACATCCATACATTTTATTTTTTTTTGCATGAAACGCACTATATATAATACTTTCTATTGTTGGTTCCGATGGTGGTGTGAGTTACCATTAATTAAGATATCTCTCAGTTTGGGCAGTGTTTTGGTATACTGTATAACTAACCATATTGTTGAAGTTTTTAATAAGTAGGTGGGAGTGAAATTCTCCATTCCCAAATTTATAGCGAAAAATAATTCTTGACAATATTTTTCCTTTATAAATTTAATCGCAAAACAATATTTCAAGGCTTTTGCTTATTTCTTAGTAAATAACTTTTTTCTGATGATATCTGGTGTCTTATTATGAAAAACAGGCGTAGGGGTTAATATGTGGCGAGGTGGTTAACATGTGACATAGTGGTAAATATATGGCGCGGTGGGCAATCTGTGGCGCTAGACCATTCAGTGGCGCAGTGGTCAATCTGTGGCGCAGTGGTTAATATGTGGCGCAGTGGCCATTATGAGTTGTAGAGGTTCCGCGTTCGATTCCCGATCGAAATTAAAAATATGTTTATATTCATTATAGTGTTTACTTAGGTAATTCGCGAGCGTTATTTAGTTAATTTAAAATTCTATAGAAAATAAAATTATTTTAAAAATAGGTATTTGTTACATCTTGTGTTGTTCTTCTCTTGATACCCGTGGTCTATGGCTCCGTGAAGCCTCTGTGGGGGCTAAAGGGAGACTACGAGGTTAGCTTCTTCTCTAAATTAGATATTATGTATAACGTAATCGTAATATTACATTGCAATGTGATTATTAATAAAGAATACGTATACCAGTTTTTAAAATTATTTTAGGGCTCTGTCAAATATTTCACTTTTCAAATGGGTTGCGTTATCAAAAAAGTTTAAGAACCGCTACTTTGGACTCGCTCAATATACGTGTATGTATATTTTAAAAAAATTATAGTTACTTATTATTCCATTGTTGTTTTAATAAATTAAATTTTAACTTTGTAAGGAAAAACAATTACACCAAATCCCCCTATAACGCGGTAGATTGTGTCCGCGTTATAGGAAAACGCGTTGTACGAGTGTACTCGTATAACGCGCTTGTAAAACCCCATATAACGCGTTTTGTAAAAAATTTTTATATTTAATTTTTCTTATTAAAGGGGGTTTAAATCGAATATTAATGAAAAACTGTTATGGACGATATATTTATGTTCAAAAAAACGCGAAATTCATTATGAATTGAACAACATAATTATAACATATGAAAGTCTCGCGTTATATGGGGGAAACACGTGTTATACGAGGGACATAAATTCGCGTAATATGAAAACGCGTTGTAAGTGTACCGTGTAATAGGGGGGATTACTGTATTTCAAGTAAACGTTTGTAATTTCGATTTATATTATTTCAATTTAAACACACTTTAACAATACGCCATGACCGGTATAGCTCCCCTGAAAACACCCAGTGTCCACAGCGGAACAATTTCATCCCCGTTAGGTTCTATTGATTTCATCTATGCTTTCAATGTATATGAGAGTACAGGTTTTCTACTGTTCATTTGGTTAATAGATATTTCAATTATATTTATACAAAATATTAGTTTCGTACTCATCAAGCAGGTTATCGTAAGTTACGTATAATTAACCCTTAGTAGCCTGATTTACGAAAGTGATTTTTTTTTAACATTATTGTGTTTGCTTGAGGGTCTAGATGAAGGGAAAAATAGCCAAAAAAATCACAATGTTTATTTTACATATTTATTTAGAAAAAAAAACAGGTATCAATTTTGATACTTCAGGCATGAAGGCCATAAAGAAATCAGATATACCTATGCTTGAAATAATGCGAAACATTCGATTGTTTTTATTATCGCATAACGACACTTTACACTTTTTACAGAACAGAAAATATATCAAATTTGTATTCAACAAAACTTTTAGTAAAATGTGTTTACTTGTTCACTTTGCCGCGCAAGTAATATGTCGTAGATAAAATAAAACAATAATGATATTTGTTTTTTTTTTAATTTCGTTGGAAAGAATATTATACAACAGTAAAATACGAACAGCCAACCTGTGCCAAACGTGACACAAGTTTTGATTTAAGATTAACGCTGATTCGAAGGACCTTATGCTCTTTTCCCGTCACTCCTGTTCAATGTGAGAACAACCACTCACCTTTATCAAATCTCCTCCAGCACGTAAAAGGCACCACACAAAACAGTATTTGCTTGCTATGATTTTTTCTCAATTTGTTTTTTCTTATTACGCCGTGACAATGACACAATACGATCTTCATACGACAAGGCGCGGCCAACTCGATTTTGAAGTTCGCGCGCAGAACGGGCTGCGCTGATGCGCGGTGTGGGCCAAATTGGCGCCAGATTAAGAAACGACTCCAGCTCGCGGCTGCCCTACACCGAACAGAGTGAACCAGGATCGAACATTCCCCCCACCGAAACCAGCGTGATGGTTTCTTACATAAGGAATTAAAAAAAAAAGAGAGGGAATAAAAAGATTTAAACTTAGATATATGTATATGGGCTACGAGCTCAACAAAAAAAATATATGACAAGTCTTTAAGAAGAGAAAAACATTAACTTTAAAAATTAAATCTAGACCTTATAATAAACTTAATAATAATAAGATAATGCAAATAATAGAATAAAAATTAATTATTATAAGGTAAAGGACTAAGTTTATTAACTGGTCTTTGAACCATGCTTTTCTGAGTTCGAATGGTAACACAACGGACGATACCGTCTTTACCAGGATGAATTTTTACAACTCTAGCGAGTGGCCAGTTACATGAAGTGGTTTGATCATTTTTAACCAACACCAAATCTCCGACCTTAAGATTAGGAGGAGAAGTGAACCACTTTGCCCTTTGTTGCAAAGTATTTAAGTATTCACTACTCCATTTGCTCCAAAACTGTTGAGAACAGTGTTGTAAATATTGCCAACGTGACAAGTGAGAAGTAGGTAATTCCTGGATACAGTATTCTGGCATCGCAGTTAAATGTCTACCAATTAAAAAATGACCAGGCGTCAAAGCGTCAAACTCTGACGGATCACTCGATAATGAACTTAAAGGACGAGAATTCATTATCGCTTCGATTTTACAAAAGACTGTGGAGAGTTCCTCGAACGTCAAGGCCTTTTCTCCGACAGCACGCACAAGATGATATTTCGCGGATTTGATGCCCGCTTCCCAGAGACCACCCATCGATGGTGCACTAGGAGAATTAAATTTCCAAGTGATTTGTCTCTCCGCGCAACCTCCTATTAACTCAGTTTGGAATTTACTATCTTTAAATGTTTTTTGTATTTCAGTCAAATGTTTACCAGCCGCAATGAAATTAGTTCCGCAATCGGAGTAAAGACACGTGCATAAACCTCGTCTTGCGACAAATCTGTCTAAAGTGGCTAGAAAGCAATCAGCTGATAGTGAAGTAACGACTTCTAAATGAACGGCTTTAGTAGAAAAACAAATAAAAAGACATAAGTAAGCCTTGTCTACTTTTGCGTTACGACGCAGACTTTGTTTAATAAAAAATGGTCCGCCCAGATCGACCCCCACATGCTCAAAAACACGGTTTGGTAGAAGTCGGCTAGGAGGTAACGCTGCCATTTCAGGTTGAATCGAAGGAGGTTTAGCTTTAAAACAAACCATGCATTTGGATAGGATAGATCTAATAACGCTACGAGCGCATAGTATCCAAAACTTTTGATTTAATAAATGTTGTAACGTCCTAGGGCCGACGTGTAAATATTTTTTATGAAAGTATTCTATAAGTAATTTTGTGAAACGACTCTTTTTCGGTAACAATAGCGGATGTTTTCTGTTGTATGGCAATTCAGCGTTTGAGAGACGACCCCCCACCCTGAGGAAGCCGTGGTCGTCGATAAACGGAGCTAGTTTACGTAAGGATGGAATATATGTTGAGCCCCTGCATAGAAGTTTGATTTCCTCTCCAAAATAAGCACGCTGAATCAAGCGAATCAAAGAGTCTTGTGACTGTTTCAACTCGCATGTATTCAACGTGGTTTGTGTTGCCACGGAAACGTTCCGCTGGGCACGGTGAACAAATCTCAACAACCATGCAAACGATCGTTGTAATTTAGAAAATGAAGAGAATTTATTAAATATATTTTCGCAATATTCCACTAAAGATTCATCAGATTGTACTAAAAGATTAAATGTATTATTATTTAATTTTAATTCAAGCATTTCAGAATTAATTTTAACTGTGAATGCTGAAACAGGCCAATTTTCTCTGTCGCCATACAACCAAGTAGAGCCTTCCAACCATTGCTGACCAAACTGAATCAGCTGAGCGGGAGACGCTCCACGCGAGCCGATATCAGCTAGATTATTTTCACTACTAATATGATACCAATTGCTTGGCGGAATAATATCAATAATTTGAGCAACACGGTTGCTAACGAAAGTTTTAAGTTTATATGCTTCGGTTTGTAGCCAAGATAAAACTATTGTAGAATCAGTGAGCGCGATAATTTTATTTAATTTTATTCGAGTTAAAGTTGTTTTAATAAATTTCATTAACTTGCTAAGTAATACTGCAGCCATCAATTCAAGACGTGGAATAGTTACAGGTTTGACCGGCGCGACTTTTGATTTAGCGATTAGCAGGCGAATTTATAAATATTCATATGATCGAGTGCTTCGTATTCTTTCATAAATTCGATATAAGTGCGATGTGAATCTGGTGAACGTGCGAGTCTACGCTCGGTACTACGCAGACGACGCTCAGCCGCAGCGCGCGACTCGCCAAGCGGCGCATGCCCAGGCCGCAGAAGTAAGGGAACTACGTACCTGCCGGTAGCATCGCGAGTGTGTTCACGAACGAATATGTCTTCAGCCAATTGGTCAAGTGGACTAGAAGCAGGAATGCACGGCATCTCCTCAATTTCCCAAAAAGATCGTAATGTCTTATCTAAAGACACTTCGTCTAATTTAAGATTAATTAAATTTATATTTTTTGAATTATTAATATTTGAATACAATTTGCCACTGACAACAAAACCGAAAACTGTATTAATTAGATTAGGTAGTTTAGAGTTAATTTGTAACGGTTTGTCTCGCACTAAATCGGATACGAGATCATTTCCAAATAAAACATCGATATGTGATTTTTTATAAAAATATGGGTCTGCTAAATTATATTCTCCATATGTTTTAATCACGCTTTCCGGAAACAACACGTTAGGCATCTCGGATGCTACTTTATCCACGACCACCATGTCTACCACGAATGTCGGAACGTCCGCAAAACGTGGCTTGATAGTGCACGGCACTATACCAAACGTCTTTATCACCTTGCCGCCAAGTCCACACACGGTGAACGGACATTTCTGGCGCCGCAAACCCAAACGTTGAGCTGCTGATAGGGTGATGAAAGAACTTTGCGCTCCTGAATCGAGAACCGCACGGCAGTCCAAATATTGTCCAGAAGCGTCTGCTATATGCGCTCGCGCCGTGCCTAATACAACGTTGTAATCTGCGAACCCATTCACGGAATGAGGAACGTGAACTCCAACCGCCGCATCACTCACGGAGTGTGCTACCAGCGCTGAGTGCGATGTTGACGGCACGGCCGCTGCACTCGTGTGTCTGTCCTGGTGTAATAAGTAATGGTGGCGTAACGTACACACACCGCATGACATTGTACTTTGACAATTTTTAATGTCATGATTATTTTTTAAACAATTTGCACATAATTTTAAGGCGTTGACACGGTCAATCCTATCATTGATGGGCAATTTACGAAATTGCTCGCATCTATAAATCATGTGATCGAGATTACAGTGAAAGCAAGACTGTTTATTAATTGGTGGTTTATTTTTATAATTATTGTTAACACGGTTAACTTGGAGGGCTGACTTAGGTGAGTTTTTATGCGTAGATTTATTGTTGAATGATTTTTGAGTGATAGCGTGAGAACTAGACGTCGGAAAAACATGTTCTAAAACTTTAATCTGTTTTTGTACAAAATTCATTAATTCTCCAAACGTTGGTAGAATATCTTGGTCTCTTCCTTCTTCAAAAAGTTGCTTTGTGTGATTATCGAGTCCACGTAACGCTATATGACAAAATAAATAATCTTCTAAATTCGGTACATTTAATGCTTGAATGGCTTTATAAGACTGATCAAATGTTTCAATAAACGACGTTAAATTAGAAATATTACTTTTATTTAATTGCGTGAAATTTAATAATTTATTTAAATATCTACCTATCAGCGCCCTCTCGTCCTGATACTTTTCTAACAAGCTTTTCCAGACAAGACTATAATTAGCGGCCGTGATAGGCAAACTTTTAACAAGATTTAAAGCGGGACCTCTAACACATGAAAGTAAATAGTGAAATTTGTCGACTTCTTCGAAGTTCCTTTTATGAACCAACGAAACGAACGTGTCATAAAAAGTCGGCCAGTTCTCAATTTCACCATCGAACTCGAATAAAGATATTTTAGGTAAGGAAGGACGCACTGAATTTGTATCATACAAATTTGTTCTAACATTTTTGACATCCGCATCTTGATCTATTTTAATCTTTGACGCCGTTAACTTGCAGTTATACAATAGCTCGTCGAAACTATCTAACGCTGAGGTCGACGGCTGTGACTTCGGTTCTAACTCCAACTCAATAGAAATAAGACTCATAACAATATTTTCAAACTCTTTACGCATATTTTCTAACTCAGAATACTGTATCAAGAAACGTTCCCTAACAGATTCATTGTTCTCAACAGTTTGTGACAGATTATAGATTCTTTGCAATTTACCAAAAATATATTCCTTTTTCAAGGTTAATGTTTTAAATTTAATTTCCAATTCACGGATAGACTCGCTACTCACTTTTTGACGTGACATTTTGAAAAACAAAACTGTCTCGTTTTGAGGTTATACAAATCTAAGTTTAGATAAAGGAAATTTAGGAATAATGAAAAAGGAATGTAATAACTATATAGGATAGGTAAAGAAAAGGATTTAATTATATGAAATCCGGCTCCGAAGGCCAAATAAATGTGCCAAACGTGACACAAGTTTTGATTAAGAATTATCGCTGATTCGAAGGACCTTATGCTCTTTTCCCGTCACTCCTGTTCAATGTGAGAACAACCACTCACCTTTATCAAATCTCCTCCAGCACGTAAAAGGCACCACACAAAACAGTATTTGCTTTCTATGCTTTTTTCTCAATTTGTTCTCTCTTATTACGCCGTGACAATGACACAATACGATCTTCCTGTCAAGGCGCGGCCAACTAGCTTTTGCGTTGAAGCGCGACCAACTAGATTTTGAAGTTCGCGCGCAGAACGGGCTGCGCTGATGCGCGGTGTGGGCCAAATTGGCGCCAGATTAAGAAACGACTCCAGCTCGCGGCTGCCCTACACCGAACAGAGTGAACCAGGATCGAACAATTGGAAATTTTACTCTTATTTCATAAAAATGTATGTAAATTCGTAGTTGAAGCACTCATTTGTCATTATGTGCACTTGTCCGTCTTATATGTATCTAGACATGTGTCTACGCAGTGCAAACTAACATTTTAGGAAAGCGTACAAATTAATTACAAGCAAGACGTGGACTTTAGTGAAATAGCGTAGTGGTAATAATATTTATTGTTGAAATGCGTTTCATATTTTAGATAAAGACGATCGGCGCAATTCAGTTCTGTCACCGAATCAACTTCGAATCTAATAATATGCAATGTCTGCTATTAACAGTGTGGATGTTCGTATCATCGTGATACAAAGTGATTTCTTTTGCTGTGACGTGTGTGTGTGTGTGTTGTTTTACTAACTTTAATTCTTTGACCGTACATTTTATGAATATAATGAAAAGTAGTTTAAGGTTCGAGCTTTTGCCGAACCTTTATTAGATCTTGTGAGTTAATGACGATCTGTAACAAAATATTCTGATGGAATATACGGTCAAACGAGTAAGTTTTTATTTAAATCATTATTTGTTGAAAATCATTTTATGAAACTAATCTCAATCGTTTGTTTTTGTGTTGTTTAATTTAATTTTATTAATATACAATATTATAATAATTCAGTATTAATAATAATAATCATTTTTAAATTATATATTACGTTACCGTAACATACAATTTTTCAAACTGCTGAAAGTGAATTATTTACACCATTATTTAAAATCCATATTCGATCTTCAGTTGTACATTTTATAGTAACATGAATCTTAAGGCAATTATTTAGAAACGATGCTCGAGCCTTCTAGTGACAACAGGTATAATAGCAAAACTTTGAGTTATAGTTTAAAATAATTGAGGTAACCTAACTTAGCTACGCACAGGAAGCTCTTCGCTTCTGCAAATATACGCTTGTATATCACTAGTGCAGCCATTCTCAAAGTGTGTTCCGCGGAACTTTAGGGCTAAGATACTGCAAAAAATACCTACCAAAGGGAGATTATAAGGTTACATCTAAATATTCGAACTAAATATTACGTAATATTACATTGCAATATGATTATACATAAATACATATAAATCAGTTTTTTATAATTATATTAAGGCTTTTTCTTTCGTCAAAAAAGTTTGAGAACCGCTGCACTAGAGGCATAGACATTACTTATATGCTTTCATTTTAAATTTAAAAATAATCCGAAATCATGGCCGTTTATTGCCTATAATTTCAGAGCAGAACGCGTGTATTACCAATTGACATTGTTAACGTTTGGTTTTGCTTTTTGACATAACGTAATATAAGGTATTATTGGTCTGCAAGAAAGTAGAACTTAAGCTTAAATATCATTGGTGGGATATGTCATTCGCAACGCATTGATTGGCTATTAAAATCCCAAGTTTCGTGCTCTATTTACTTGTCAGCAATAGTATGTGAAATTGTTATTGTACGTATTAATAAAGTAGTTTGTTCCATCTATCGTAACTGTGTTGATGTTACACAATAAACTTGTTCAAATCAATTATTTTTATGTGGTATTTATTTCATTTCTTACATTTAATCATTTATTAATAACTTGGTTACGTTTCAACGGTAAGTTTAAATCCAGATTATTGTAAACATAAAAAATCATTAAATATAAACTTCAATTGCTACCGTGCGCTACATGAAACGCATAGCTAATTTAGCATCTCAGAAAATTCGTAGTAGTAAAAAAATGTTTTTCACGAGTCTAAGCAATACGAGCACTCCTGTCCCGTCTTAACACACACAGTGTGAGTTCTCCCCGATTGACCATAATTTACGTACCTAAATTTTAATAAAATCCAGTAATTGAAATTAATAAAATATCTCTTCCCCAGATCATTTGGCAAACTGAAGAATGTAAAGACGTTTACTTTATTTACATTTATAACGTTTACTATATTTTTATATTTTTCTAAAATATATTAAGCTATTTCTATTTATTTCGTAAAAATCATGTTTGGTCTAAAATTTGAAGAAAGTTTTCCATATTTTTTAGTATATCAATGCTCATATCATTATACAATCAGCTATATTTATAATTGATCTTACTTCCTTATTATAGAACATGCTGCCATAGTGGGTAAGCAGAATATAGTACCTACATCTACGGTAAGTTATTGCATTAGTAAGGGCGCTGCGATGTTGACTTGTGAACTGGATCGAGAACATTGAACAGCTGTGAAGTCGGTATTGCTACATCATTCATGCGACACTCTCCCAAGCATTCTCTTGGAAACCCATACACGTTCAGAAAATCAGAACAATACTTTATAAAATCAAAGTAAAAACGAATAATTTGCGCGAAATGTGTGGTTTTAAGTTACATCAAAATAAGAAGTAAAACCGTTTTGTGTAATCAAATTAAACTTAACTTTATTAATGTCACAAATATAATTTTGTATACTAACATTGTGATCATTTTTTCTTTGAATTTATAAATCTTTTATAGTTTAAGATTCCATCTCACCGATCCGTTTGTTAAATACACAATAATAATAAAGATTACAATAATTCTAATCGGATTGGTAGTACTAACTACACTTTTGCGGATTAATATAGATAATAATTATGTGAATAATTTAAATTAGTGAAAATTTGTTAAAATCTCAGTGGTATCTAAAGTTCATTATTGAAACAAACGCTCGTAGTAAACGTACTTGGTTGTGGCGGAATATTGAAACTATTACACATGTGACGCCCTAAGTTATTGATATGTTGTTACAATACAGTCTCGGAATATTATCTTTAAGATCGCTGCAGTTTCTAATGAACACACTTTCACATTCTTTTCAAATCGCAGAAGAATGAGCCAAGAAGAAGTTGATACAGATGCTTAAAAAATATCAAAAATGACATTATTAAAAATAAAGTTACTAGCTGGACTAAGTGGCATGATCCCCTTGAAAATATCTTCTGACATGGCAAGCTTCTTGTTCATGATTGCGTATTACATTTCTATGCAAAACAAATATGATGTCAAATTCAATCAAATTATTCGCATTTCACGATGTTAATTAGGTATTATGTAGGCAATATGAATACACTAGCTGTTGCCCGCGGCTTCGCTCCCCTTAAGAAGTATTATTATTAATTAGGTATAGTTTTTGCGGCTTTATTTTTGTTTAGCGTGTGTAAAACGTCTTCA